>JAWVWN010001102.1:0-107500 GCA_037367305.1 Phrynocephalus vlangalii | reverse complement strand
CATTTTCATCACAACTTTCGTTTGTCATTTTGTTATGTAACGGAAATGACAAACGGTAACGGAAATGAAAAAATGTTCGTTCCGTGCCCATCTCTAGTCACCAGTATGCAGATGACACTCAGCTATACCTCTTTTTACCTCCTGAATCCAAGGAAGCTATTTTGGCTTTAGATCATGGTTTTGTATCAGTAGTGAACTGGATGAGCATAAAGCTAAATCCAGACAAAACAAAAGGGAGATCAAGGATTAGGGATGTAGCCTGTACCTCCCACTTTTTCAGTATCCCACTGGAAAAAAAAGGTCCACAGCCTGGGGGTACTCCTGAACTCATCCATGAGCCTAGAGATGAGCAAAAAATGAAAAACATGTTATTTCATTACAGAATAAAACACACACAAGTATTCAATCAGGTAACAAAACAAAATAGCATTTTCTATTTTAAAAATGAAACATTGCATCTTCCCTTATCAGAACATACTAATACCATCCTAGGGAGTCAGGACAAGAGGCTTGAAATTGCAGTCTGTATGCAGAGAGGTGGGGCCTAGGAATGGATGATGTACCAGTAAGATATAGTGGTCCATCTTGGAGGAGATGGGCTGTCAGATACAGTCAGGGACGGCACGTCCATTAAGGCGAACTAGGCAGTTGCCTAGGGTGCCAAAATGGAGAGAGGGTGCCGGCCAGCCTGCTGCCCCCCCGCCGCAGCTGGCCACCGCCGTCCGTCCCCTACCGCCCGTCGCTGCCTGCCCACCGCCCCACCCCACCCTGCCCCACCCCCCCGCCCCCAGGTCTCCAGAGATGGCAGCCGCAGCAGCAGCAGCGAACCCTGGCTGGGCTGCCCTGCGGCCCACCAAGATCCCCCGTGCTAAGTGTGCACACTCCAGGCTGCCACTCCCACCCAACCACCAAGTCTCCACACTGGTGGCGGCAGTGGAGCCCTGGCTGGCCTGCCTCCTGCCCACCAAGGTTCCATGCACTGTGTGCACTCCCTGTCGCCACTCAAGCCCCCATCCCCAAGGTCCCTTGTGCTGGTGGCAGAGGCAGCAGAGACTCAGCCGCCTACCCACCCACCAGGTCTCCCATGCAAAAAAAAAAAAAAATCCCCCTGAAAATGGCAGCAGGTCAGGAGGCAGGCAGGGACCTGGTGGCCAGCCAGTGAGGGCCCCATGGGTGATCAGTCACCCGCGGTCAACAGCTTGTACAGGCCTTGTGTACAGGATACTGCTCTCTACTATTCACACTTGTCAAAAAGCATCCCTGGCAAACGTTTTGTTTTTGGATGATATATGGTTAACTAATGAAAAAAGGTGTCAGATTCTGGGATTTCCCCTTGCTTAGTGTCACTTTGGGAATATATAAATTCTCTAGTATACATTGAGCTTAAAAGCAGACTGGCTGAGACCACACCTGCCCCCAAAAGATGGCTACTGTTTTGTTGAGTACATGCTTGAAATTCTCATCATAGGTCATTTTAAGATTTTAAGTTTTACATCAGAAAATTCTCAAACAAGTGTCTTGTACTCTTTCCCATTCAAGCAGCTTCCTGGAAAACTAATGGCTTTTGCTTATGAATTGACAGCATCCATTTTGTCTTTCATAGTAAGAGTAATACAACTGGTTGTTCTTTCAGGGGCTTCCAGCCACTGATAGACTGCATCTTCCTGGTGACAGATGCTTCTGAATCCAGACTACACAGCGTGGGGCAATGTTAGATTCAGTACTGCTGAGGCACTTCCTTGAAACCCCACCTGCATAATTTGTAGCTGTCAATTTATTACTGACAAAAATAAAGCACAGCATTGTGCCCAAATGTGACTCTTGACATTCTTCACCTTATTAGTTGGCAGAGACGTTGGCCACACGTTTCTCCCAAGTGATGAGAAGTTTTCTGGCATTTTCTGTTGGGCTTGCTGTTAGCAGAAGTATAGTTTCTTTATTTTCTCATAAATGCTTAATTTCATGTTGCTATGCTACAGTTAATAGTGATTGGCAACCGCCACTAGAAATGATAAGGAATATTTGTTTGGAGAAAATATGTAGAATGGTCTTCTTTCCCTTGGGTTTCGGACCAGAAAAATACAAGTCCCAAGAAAACAAATGACCTTTGACAAATTCTGGCATGCCTCTGTTGTATCTTGTGGCCAGTAGGGTCTGCAGGATTAGCAGCATCCCATTTCCTGAAAAATTTAAGGCCAAAACCTGAGAGAGTGTATGTGTATGATGTCACAGGCATGGGCCATGGAATATGGCTGCGTTCGGCGATCAAGGAGGTTGATTTATTTTATAAGTAGGTTTATGAGTTTGTTGTCTGCCCGTTTTTCGCCATCTTGGCTTAGTAATGTTTTGTATTTTTAGCTTTTTAAATTTTGGTTCTACTGATTGTTGCTGTGTGTTTTTCCCCTTTATGTCATATTGTGGAACCGATTATTATTTTTCTCTGCATTTTGTTGTATGCTATTCCTTGTTAACGGCCCTGAGTTCCCATCTGGGAGAATCTGGCGATAAATAAATAAATAAATAAATAAATAAATAAATAAAAATAAGAAGTAGGCCTGAGACTGTTTCTGCAGTAGCTAATTGTGAAAACAAGTGTGAGGGTGATCCAGGCAGGTGCGTAGGAAATTTGGGTACCACCCAACCCAGCAATTCAGTAAATGGGAATTAAAAATCATTGGCCAATGGCCATAAAGCCAGCAAAACATGCTGTGAACGTGTCATCATGATTCTTGGTAGGCCTCACACCCCACACAGATTTATTTACCTTTGGCACACAGAGAGCTTTCCCAGGGACTATGCTGTGATTTATGGGGAAAGCTCACACAGAATCTCTCTCTCTCTCTCCCCCCCCCTTCCCACATGCTCAGTTTTTTGGCATGCTGAGCAAAGACATATTTGTGGTGAGGAAATCAGCCTGGTACCAGCTGGGAAAGGGAGAGAAAGGATCTTTAAAGCCACCTTACAGAAAACACACACAAACACTTTTTTCTCCCAGAGCTTCATGTTGGCGATGCTTTACAAGTACTTATCATTTTGACCATTATGCACTACAGTACTTTGGTGAATAACTAAGGCCAACAGTGTTGCTTTTTTTAGTGATGACAAGTGACCTCCCAAAGCATTATGTTTTTAGTTGATCGAGTAGCACTATTAGTGCATTATCATGATCAGTGAGTGACCTTTAATCATGGAAAGTGGCCCTTTTTATTGTTGGGTTACTCACTGTGTTATCGTTATCGCTCCTTTAGGAATTATCTAACAGCGTCTATGGCACCTTCTTGACTCCAGCTAATTTAGAAGACTGGAAACTTAAAATCACATTTTGGAAAGTATAATTCCATTCCTCTAAAGCACATGGGGGCAGAGAAGGACAGCGAATTTTCTGTGAACTTGACAAATTCATGGCACACCACATTACAGAAATGGATGGAATTTTATTTTTGTATCTAGTTACTTAATTTTGTGATGCCACCTGACTAGTACCCTATCCGAGGAATTAAATTTTAAGTCACAGGAAAGGCGAACAAATTACGAACCATTCGAATTATTATCATCCAATTCCTATTTTGTCTGCTTGAGGTGTCGGGGGGTACTTCAGGGATTCTATAGCTTGTGCTAAAAAATTATTATTTTTATTTATTTTAGAGTATTTTTACCTCACCTTTTAGGTGCTTTGGAACTTAATGTGGGTAGGTTGGGATTAGCTCCACTTGGCACTTCTCCTCAGGCAGAAAAATCTCTTGGGACCAAATAGTCATCAATCCCACCTTAACTTTTTCCTCACAACCTGATGGAAAAATGCACGCAGCAACATCAAGAGAGCACTGGGAACAAAACAAACGTAGAACAGCTGCTTCTCTGCTATCCCGCAGTTGGAAAAAAACACTCAAAATAATGAGCTGGCTTTTCACCAGTTATGGTCACGTGGTTGAAGAAGCGCTTCCTGTGTCTCCACGAAGTAACTGCCTCTTATGTGTCCCCACAGCAGCTGCATAGGTACCCGAAGCACATCCAATCTCACCTGATTTTGGAAGCTAAGCAGGGTCGGCCCTGGTTAGTACTTGGATGGGAGACCGCCAGGGAATACCAGGTGCTGTAGGCACCAGGAGTAGGAACTGGCAAACCACTCCAGTATTCCTGCCAAGAAAACTCCATGGACATGGGGTCACGAAGAGTCAGTCACGACTGTAACGACGCAACACACACATGTGTCCCCACAACCGAGGGGAAGCTGCATCAAAACGGTTAGGAAGGGAGAGAGAAAAGAACCAGGTGGCTATCGGAGGAAATCTCCCCCCTCCTCCCTCCCCCTTTCACTCGACAGAAGAACTGCCAGCGGGATGTTTTTTTGGTCTCTGCCCTTGGCTGGTTTGAGCATTTCTGCACTTTTCCTTCTCTCGTACAAACAGGAAGTAGAGAGGGGGAGCGAGTTTTCAAAGACCCAACCTGGAACCTCGCTTTGCATGCTGTTGCTGCTGCTCCAGCAGAGCCAGATACGGCTGCTATCCCCTGGTGCTCCCTTTGGATTGGAAGACCTTATCTGGTTCAGCAGCAGAAGCAGAAGCAACCCCCCCCCCCGGCTTGAGTCTTGGAAAACTCGCTGGGGCCCGCTTAAGTGGGTGTTACCAGAGGTGTTTTGTTTTTTAAATAAAAAGCCCGCTGCTCATGAGGGCACAATTTTTGGAGGCAGTTTTCCTGTAAGTTAGATCCGGATATTATCAGTTGTGGGATAATGCTCTTAGACAGAGAATCTGAGGTAAAACAATGGCATAGCTATGTGTGAGGAAGGTTCACCTTTGTCTTGTTTCCGCTCTTAATATTTTCTTTGCATTACAAAGGGCAATATTGGAAATTTTTTCCTCCCTGTGTGTAATGGAATAACAGTGTGTGGTAATGATTGATACGACATAATGCTTGTGTAGACAAATCACTACTAAGAATAACAACCAATTCAATACAGTACTGTACTTTTTAAAGGCATGCTCCAAACTCCGTTTTCTATTCCTCTAGCATAATTCAGCACCCCTTTGCCTTAGATTTGTCCTTTTGTCTGGAGACCCCAAAATACATAGCAATCTCTGAGACCCAGCAGTCCAAAACCAGTCACATACTTCAGTCACATGCAGGTTTTCTGCAGTCCCAGAGAGACCACAAAAAAACAACAACAACAACTGATGTTTACTGACTTCCTGGCAGATACTGCTCATCATCTAATAGCAGAATTTCGCTTTGTAGGTCCAAAATTACACAGACCTGACCTAACCCCCACAAAATATTGTGTTTTGTTTTCCTGCAGGTACAATCACAGTAGCTTTCAGATTTGACTAAAAAGGGTAATTCACCGCTGTGAGATTGTCCTGTTGCTCTGTAAATACTGCCAACTTCAAAATGTAAAAGAAACAGAAATGAATGCAAAGGAAACAGACGTTGGCTTTGGTTAGGGACCATGTTTCTCTAATATTTGCATCTTCCCCTCCTTTCATTTGTGCTGAAAAAATGTAACTTGCTGAAGGCATCTTTCTTTGTTCAAAAGCCAACTGAGACAGAACCAGCATCCAGTAATTACAGCCAGTCAGTTTTCCAGGCAATTTTTCCCTCCCCAGCTTTGTCATCGTGTGTCCCTATTTTTAACATAGTTCATTATATTCAACCTGCCACTGTCATGGCAAAGCTTTAGAAAGGTATTCAGTGGGCTAGTGTGCTGCAGGACATGGGTAATGAAATAGTTAGACGTGACTTGTGTTTTAATTGGTTCACCTTTCATTTGGCTTGAAACACAGGCAATTTCACAAAAGCAACAGTGATAGGCATTTTGAGTTTTTAAATTAGTCTCATGTGATCTTACTTGCTACTTTTAATGCACACTTTTACCACTGGTATGAGTGTGCCCGTGGACTCATGATTAGTGTATACTGTATTTATTCTTGTTTATGAATAAGAGCAGTGAATTTTTCTCAGCATTAAAACAGCTGATAGACCCCCACTCATCTTGCTATAGTCAAGGGACAGCATTCCTGGAAGCCCAGGTGATGGCCGTCTCCAGGGCCACTTTTTTCCATCTCCGCAGGATCGCCCAGATCCGCCAGTACCTTGATGAGTCCTCCCTGAGGTCAGTTGTGCAGGCTCTGGTGATCTCAAGGATCGACTATTGCAATGCCCTCTACGTGGGGTTGCCCTTGGGCCTGGTCCGGAGGTTGCAGCGGGTGCAAAATGCGGCGGCCAGGCTGGTGGTGGGTGCCCGTAGATACGAGCACATCACCCCAGTCCTGGTCCGCCTGCATTGGCTTCCCGTTGCCTTCCGGATCAGGTTCAAGGTCTTGGTCTTGATTTTCAGGGCCCTCCACGGCTTGGGACCAGAGTATCTGGCGGAGCGTATCTCCCTGAGGGCATCCGGATCCAGACCCACGAGATCATCGCAGGCGCGCTCGCTGAGAGTGGCCACACCCAGAGAGGCGCGGAAAACGCGCACGCGCAACCGCGCCTTCTCTGTGGTGGGGCCTTCCCTCTGGAACCATCTTCCCAGTGAGCTGCGCCTGCTGGAGTCCCTGCCTGCCTTTAAGAAAGCTTTGAAGACCCTCCTCTTTAAAGAGGCTTTTGGTGCCCTTATTAGTTAGGTTTTTTCCCCCCTTCTTTTTGTTTACCCTTACTTCCTCCACTCCCTCCACTGCCGCCATTACCCTCCTGTTCGGAGGCTTTTTTCTTTTCTTTTTCTCTTATTTTATGTGCTTTTAAACATTGTTAGCCGCCCAGAGTTCCCGCTGGGAAGATGGGTGGGATATAAGTTGATAAATAAATAAATAAATAAATAAATCAAGTCTGAAAAGAAACAAGATTGATTTTGTACACACACACACACACAGTTAATAATCACGTGCTTTTAGTGAAAAAAATGTTCATGAAAAACCTCCTACACTATTGTATAAGAATATTTAAATCCTATTCAGCTTCATGCACAACAGGCCAGAATCCCAAGTCTCTTGTCTGTTGTACATGAACAGACAAGAGAAATGGGCAGAATGGCAATCCTGGAACTATATGCATAAGCTGAACAGCCTTTTGGAAAGATGACATGGTACAAACAGAGCCCCTCGAGCAAAAGAGGAAAGGTTCATGGTTCTGGACATATTTTGTAAAGGATTTTACAAGTATTTTGGTTCTAGTTTTCTCTTATTCAGATGGCTGACAAAACTGAGGAAAAAACCTCACAAACTCTCTCAGTGTCTCTCCCCCCCCCCACTTTATGGTTTTAGTTCTCCTAGCATCTGTATAAAGCAATATTTTTTGAGATGCGGAATGCATGGTGCAAAAAAGTGTGGCTGAGAAAGTAATTGAGTGAAGACCAACTGATAAAAAGAGAAAGTTCTGTTGTCACGCTTCTGCCTTGTTCTCATCTTTTACACTCTGGCTAAGGGAGCTTCTGACTACAAATGTTGAGGTCATCAAATCTGACACACTTCACACAATGAAATCTGTATCTTATTTTTCTGGATGTTTCTCCCTTCCCAAATGCTAGCATGACACGATGAAAATACTTTTATTCAAAAGTAGCAATGCAGATCTGAACTGGCGTGGTGCATGCTTTGTTTTTTAATTACTGGGAGAACTCTTTCTCCTATGTCTTGTTCCTCATTCAGCAACAAAGATTTCCAAACGCTGTCCTAGTGATCGGCATTGAGAAATTCACATCTGAATACTTAATCAATGTAACTGTCCCTTTATACATTGAATCCCTCTTATACGCACATATCGTAATAGCCCTTCTACCTATAACGTTGCATCCACAGGGACGGTAGCAGGCATAGGGGACATGAAATCCTCAAGATGTTGTTCACCTACAATTCCCATTAGCCTTAGTCAGCACAGCCTAAATTGAGGGATGATGGAAGTTGCAGACTAATAACAGTTAAGGGATCACAATGTATTCCCATTTAAAGAAACGTGTAGGTTTCCCAAGTATAAATTTTTAAAAAATGAATTCATCTCACCAGCAGAAATCAATTTAAAACAAATTTTTCATAAACCAAAAATTGCCTGCTGCACACATCTTGGATTACATTTGTCTATTTGAAGATAGTGATTCTGTTGCCCTGTTAGAGTGATAAGTTGTCAAGTAAATCACCACTAAAATTATTGGTGAGATGTTGTATTTGCCTCAACAGTAATGTGGGCAGGGAAGTAATTGTACATCCAAAGATGTAGATCAAATGATTGTAGTGAAATGACTACAGCTTGTGGCTGTAAGTGCTGATTTGCTGACCATCCAAGTGGATGTGTTTCACTTTCTCTATGAATTTATCTGAGGAATGGCTTCATGATCAATGGAGATACCAGTGAACATTTTCTTCTTATAACAATTGTGCATGATCTGATGTAGGTTTAAATGTAGTTGAATAAGGACCTGGCAGAACATTGCAGTATACAACACACTCTTAATTCTTGAATACAGAGGATTACACAATGCAGGTTTGTCCCCATGAATTTCTCTCTCTCTCTCTCTCTCTCTCTCTCTCTTCCTTGGTTAGGAAGAGCATTAGCTGAAATCAGACAATGACATGATCTTGTGTCTATAGGAGTTCAACATTAACCATCTTTTAACTATTTCTAACATTATTTGGAAAAATGGGGTAGTGTTCTTGTAGTATTTCTGGATGCTTCAATTCCTTATCAAACTTCTCCACTTCAACGCTGCCTCCTGTCCATTCCCTGAAGTGGGATTTCTTGAGTTTTACATTGCTAGAGCACTTATGATATTGACTGGCTCACATATTTGTGTTATCTTCATTTTTAAAAAAATGTACCACTTCTAGAAAGATCAAGGTCTAGATCAGTGTTTTTCAACCTTTTTTGGGCAAAGGCACACTTGTTTCATGAAAAAAATCACGAGGCACACCACCATTAGAAAATGTTAAAAAATTTAACTCTGTGCCTATATCAGTCTCTAAAAGGTTCGCCATTGCTGGTGTAGGGAGAAGCAGGACAGAGGGGCCACAGATTGAGGCAGCCCGCTCTCTAGCACCCAGTTCCACTTACCTGTGTTGTTTTTTTAAAGACATTTTGCCCCCTGCATGGACTTCTGTGTCCAGTGGAGACTGAGAAGGGCACTGACTCTCCAGGAACACAAATAAGACCAAAAGCCCATCTTGCTCTCCACACTGTGGCCAAGGCAGATTGCCTTCAGCAAGTCCAGCGAAGTGGGAGGAGGATGAAGGAAGGCAGGAAGGAAAAAGGCAGAAAGTGTTGCTTGTATACGGCCCCATACCACTTCAAGGAGTCTTGGGCGGTTTACAGTTTTAATTACAGTAGGCAGGCTGCTAGACTTCACATATGCAGGCTAGAAATGAGCACGTTTCTATGAAGAGGGAAAGGGTACAAATGGAAAGACAGAGGTGGGAAAAAAAGAAAGAAAAGACAGAGAGAGAAGAGGGCGACCAAGACAGAAAGAAAGGGGCAAGACTTCAAGGAACCCATCGCGGGCCCTCAGAGACGGCTCTTCCCTCCCGGACCCTAAAGGCCAGCGTCCGGCCGTACCAGTAGCCCCCCGCCCGCCCACCTCCTTCAGCCATCAGGCCAGGAGGCCTCCTCCATCCTCCTCCTCGCAGCCCTGCCACGTGTCATGGGGCAGCCAGCGCCCTCCTCCCTTCCCTCACCTGGTGGTTTGTTCTGGGCTGGGGCTCTCCGGGCCGGCTCGTGTTGGCGGACGGGCTGTCGGGCGGCACAGTCCATGGTAGCTCCAGGATAAGGAGTGTGGTGGTCCAGGGTAAAAAAAGGAAGGGGGAGAGGGAAGCGAGCGAGTTGCGGCGGCAGCGGCAGGCACAGGGCAAACACTAAGAGAATGAGCTCGGCCAGGTCCGGCCGGGGAGGAAGTGACGCCAGCGCCGCGGGCCTCGGGGGGGGGAGGAGCCAAGCTGGCCCTTGGACGCTATTTATAGCGCCTCCCAGCTGTGGGCCACCCGCCGGCCCTGGGTTGAATTTCTTTAGAATTTTTCAATTTTCCCCACGACACACCAGGTAACATCTCACGGCACACTAGTGTGCCGCGGAACAGTGGTTGAAAAACGCTGGTCTAGATGATAGGTTATCTGAGCAGGGATATGAAGAACCCCCCATTTCTTATATTATTGCATTCAGCCTCAAATTGCATTCCATCTTTTGGGTCAAGTTTCTCTCCTTACCTTTAGGCTGGTACACACTTTCCATCCAGATTTTCTGTAGTGTGTGCATTTATGTTTGTACTTCTAATGGATGCATTTTTTAATAATTTCCCCCATTGACCAAATTTTGCTTTTGTGCATATTTTTCAATGCCGTGCCCTTTCATCTGTCTGCATATTAAAAATTCATGCTGGATTTTGTGAATAAACAATATGCTGCCAGACTTGCAAAGGTGAACTTGGTTTTGAAATGAATCTTGGGAGAAAAGGTGTGAGGTGTGAAACTGGTAATTTCAGTGAGAATCACAAAACCTTTCCCATCCCACTTGTGAGAGGTGAATTAATATATCTGGACTGGAGAATCATGGCTGCTCTAACTCACGGTGTGATACTTCAATCTGACATTACTCACACTGCAGTAAATAGCTGAGAAAGCCATTATTCCCTTTTAGTGTTACTGTCTTAAGAAAAATAAATGTCTCATATGGCTCCTGTACCTTGAATAGGAAAGCTGGAAGAATTCATGCTTTGTAAAAATTGAAACCATTGATTAATTCCCAATTCTTGGACTAGAATTCAGAGTATATGAATACAGAATATGGAAACACAATGCAAATGTTACATCAGAAGGCAAATAGGCTGTTTCATCTGTCACTAGGCTTTAACCAAGCCAGAAGTTCAACAAGTGAACTTTTAGGTGCATGGTAGTTGAGCAATGGAAAAAACTGCAACATAAACTCTCTTTTCCTTTGTAGTGAGAAGCTAAGCAGATGATGCGTCTATCTTACTTCATGTACATAGCTGGGGGGTTTTCTCTGCTCCTAGAAGCTTAAATTTCAGGAGTTTTGCAAGAAAAATATGAGTCCAAATTAGTAGGGAAGTTCCTGATCTCCATTACAGAAGAGGAAATCTTCCAACACTTAGGAGACCGCATGAAAACAAAGTTCAAGAAGTCCGATTATAGTCAATTCAGGTTCTAAGAGAAGTTTCAAATCTTCTGAGCTTGCCTACCTAGATACATGAAATGGAAGCCAGATATTTCACACAGGCATGTATTTCACTTTATATCAGCTCTATCTGCAATGGTCAGTCTGTGACAGTTGTTTTAAATATGCACATTGTCTCTCGATGCAGCCACCCATTGGATGGTGATGATGAACATGCATGCTTGTTTTCAGGACCATGTCTGTACTATTTTGACACAGAAAAATAAAGTATTTTAAAGACAAATAATTTCAATGTGGCACAACTCATTTTGCTTGATGTTCTAAGAAAATGGGCTTCAGCTTCAAGCTGGTTAGGTAACACAAGGCATGTTGTTATATTCATTCATTCATTCATTCATTCAACTTATATGCTGCTCACACTACCTGAAGGTCTCTATATTATTGTCATCATTTATAATTTAAAAGACCCATGGCATTTCATGGATAACCTTTTCTGTAGATAGAGAAACAAAATGAAGGCATTGGGAATTAAAATGCAATTAAATTATAATTGCTAAAGGATCATTTGGGCACTTCACGATCAGAGACCTATAGAAAGCTCAAATTAGAACAAGCCTTTGTTAATCAAGTTGAAATGAAAATTTAAAGCTCCAGTCCTACATTCATTTATTTGGGAAGTAGCTTCCATGGACCTGATAAAATGTCTGATGGTGCTCTTTAAAGTACAGTCACCCCCCGCCATTTCGCGGTTCAGGTACTGCGGTCCCACTATATCGCGGGATCACAGTACCTGTATCTGGGGCCATGCAGGAGGGGCAGCGGGGGCAATCACATCACCCCGAGCCGCCCCCACTCCTCCGAGAACCCCCAGGGCCGCTGGCTCCTCCGAGAAGCCTCAGGGCCGCTGGGGGGACGGCAGGCAGCGATTGCATCACCCCACGCTGCCCCCACTCCTCCAGAAGCCTCAGGGCTGCTGGGGGGGCGCTGGGGGGCAATTGCATGGCCCTGCGCCACCAGCCCCACTCCTCCACGAAGCCTTGGGGCCACTGGGGGCGGCGGCGGGGGATGATAAATGCATTTCAATGAAGAAATTTTCCCCATTGGAGTGCATTGAGCCAATGTTTTCCAATGGGCAAAATTTTCTCCATTGAAATGCATTGGCAATACATTTCAAAGGAGAAGGCCCTGGACGAGAAGTCTCGGGGTTGGCGCGGGAGGAGTGGCGGGGGGCGATTGCATGGCCCTGCACCACCCCCTTCTCTGAGAAGCCTCAGGGCTGCTGGGGGGCGGCGGGCGGCGGTCATGCTGCCACGCAATCTCCATTGAAATGCATTGCCAATGAATTTCAATGGAGAAATTTTCCCCTTTGGAATGCATTGAGCCAATGTATTCCAATGGGGAAAATTTTCTCCATTGAAATGCATTGGCAATACATTTCAATGGAGACGGCCCCCGACGAGAAATCTCGGGGTGGCGGGGCGGGCAGTGGCGGGAGGTCAGATCCCCCTGCCCCCGCCGCGCACAGCCCCAAGACTTCTCGGACCAGTGCATGCAGGCGGCGGCAGGGGGATCGGAGTGCCCCCTGCCCCCGCCCTGCTTCCGCATATCGCGGATTTTCAGGCATCGGAGGTCGGGTGGGTCCCTAACCCCAGCAATAGGCGGGGAGTTACTGTAACTCTCTTTAGGGAAGCTACTGAGTACTGGGATTCTGGGATGACATTTTGGTAGGAAATAGGACTAAATGAGAAGGGGATCCCTCCAAGTATCACTCCTGTCTGTGAGCAAAGTGGAAATTCTGTAAGCTGGAAGAGGAAGAGATGGAAATGCTTATCTCCTGTCCTTTGGATCACTGCATATATGATAATAATGATAAAAGGAAAAAGCCTTTCGGATGTGGAATCTGTCTGATGGAAGCTTCTCAGCTGCCACAGGGTACACAACAGTTTTGTAGGAAAGCTGATAACCAAAGGTCTAGTGGTAGGGCTGATGGCTATAATGTGGGGGTTAACAATGGCATATCCTGAACACATATGTTTCAGAGAGTCATTAAAGAAATTTTTGCAATCTGAAAGCAGAAAGTCATTTTGGTTCAATAGCTAATTTATGAATAGCCATAAAATAAAGTAATGGCATTTTAAGAGCAAATACATTATGTATTTTTAAACAGTTAATTTAAAAATAGTTCAATAGTATTTATATGATTAATCATTTTAGACTTAAATCTAATTTCTATTTGTTTTTCATTTTTATAAATGTCACGGCATAATGTATTATGAACAATGCAGGAAATGGCAGGACAGTCTCGTCGTCCTGTAATGATTTCCTCGGTCATTTATAATTTACAAATGCTGTCACAAACGCTCCCTGATTTTGTTAGACATACATGAATTAATGGCCCAAAGTGGAATGATGACTTAAGGCTACGCAAACATTTTCCATGGAAACGGCAACATTGTGTATTGCCTTCGTCTTGGGAAAAGCCAAGCAAAGTTACCAGGATCTATCATTGTTCCATCATTTCAATATATCCCTGAAATACGGGTGATGATCCTGCTTACTTACACTACAGTGTGGATTGAGATTATTGTATTTTGAGGGAAAGAAACGCCATGTTACCTTTTTTCTTTTTTTTCTTTTTTTTCAATCAATTAAAATAATCTATTTTAAAAACTAACCCGAGCTTCCCTGTATCTAACAAATAAATGCTTAAATTGAAGCATATTAACCAAGGCAGTGGTCTAAAACTGTAGCCTCTGACTTGTTTTCTGTCATTATAGGTCTGATGTGCTAGAACTGAAATCCAATCATGCAAGTGAATGCATTGCATAGTATAATAAGTATGCTGTAAACGTGTACTAGAGAAATCAACTCTCAATTATCCTGTTCTCGGGAATCAGGGGTTCCCAATACAGTGGTACCTTGTATAAAGGAATTAATTCGTTCCAAATGAAATTTTCTTAAGCAAAATTTCCTTTAGAAAAATTTCCCATAAGAATGCATTGAAAACAGAGTAATCCCTAATTGTGACAATTTTATGTTGTACGGATTTGCCCTATAGGCGATTCTGTTAAGCAAATTTCCCCTATCCCTGGAATTTTTTATGGTGTACAGATTTTATGTTATACAAAGCATTTGTTATATGAGGATCCACTGTATTTGGATAACCCGGGTGTTCTTGGACTGCAGCTCCCAGAAACCCCAGCCACCAAAGTTAGCAGTGAAGGCTTCTGGGAACTGCAGTCCAAGAATGCCTGGACTGGTTGGGAACCACTTTCAGGAATAAATAAGAAACCACATTATTTTCCACATTTCACTTGGCTGTGAGATGCCTAGATATTATATTTGATCTGTCCAACAAGAATGTGTGCATTTGAGATAATAATTTTAGTCCAAATAGTGTGGGTTATGTAAATTGCTGAGCTAAGCAACAATCAGTAGTGCCATGTTGTATGGACTTTTAACAAATGAGGTGGATTGGATGGCATATTTTTTAATCAGTTGGCCAGTCTCTCTCCTCACCGATGCCGCCACAGGCCAGCCCGGCACTCTCTGGAGGATTGAGGTGGGGACTTTCCCGCTCAGGTCCCTGGTGGGAGATTGGAAGTTTGACCAGGGCAGAGAGGGGGATGGTGCATTACTGTTCGGGAAAGCAAGGATTGAAGAACAGTTTTTTAAATTTCCCATGGCTATAGCACCCTCACTGTGGCTGTGGGAAATTCAAAAGCCTGTTCTTTGATCCTTGCTTTCCTGAAGGATAGCACCCAAAGCATTTGCAACCCAGGGTACCACTGTATTCAGGGTATATTGCCGTATTGGCACGTTGTGAAAAATAAGAGGGCTTTGAATTGCCATTTGGGCACTCGGTCTCTAAAAGGTTTGCATTCACTGCTGTAGCCTATAGAAAATACTGTGTCTCTCCTTCAATAGTAAAACCAGCTTTCTTGTTTAAAAAACAAACTTATCAACATTATCTGCAGTAAACAACAGTTCCACTGGATTTTTTGTTGTGTTAACCACTGTGGCTGCCAGCTGAGTGCATGGATATCTAGATCAGCGTTTTTCAACCTCTGTTCCGCGGCACACTAGTGTGCCGCGAGATGTTGCCTTGTGTGCCGTGGGAAAAATTGAAAAATTCTAAAGAAATTCAACCCAGGGCCGGCGGGTGGCCCACAGCTGGGAGGCGCTATAAATAGCGTCCAAGGGCCAGCTTGGCTCCTCCCCCCCAAGGCCCATGGCGCTGGCGTCACTTCCTCCCCGGCCGGACCTGGCCCCGCTCATTCTCTTAGTGTTTGCCCTGTGCCTGCCGCCGCTGCTGCAACTCGATCGCTTCCCTCTCCCCCCTCCTTTTTTTACCCTGGACCACCACCACCCCTTTCCTGGGAGCTACCAATGGACTGAGCCGCCCGACAGCCCGCCCGCCAACACGAGCCGGCCCGGGAGCCCCAGCCCAGAACAAACCACGAGGTGAGGGGAAGGGGAAGAGGGGTGCCCGGCTGCCCCACGAGTACCGCGGCAGGGCTGCGAGGAGGAGGGGATGGAGGAGGCCTCCGCCCGGCCTGGGCTAAGGAGGCGGGCAGGCGGGGGGGCTACTGGCACGGCTGGCCGGCCGGCCGGCCGGCCTTTAGGGTCCGGGAGGGGAAGAGCCATCTCTGAGGGGCCCCGCGATGGGTTCCTTGAAGTCTTGCCCCTTTCTTTCTGTCTTGGGTCGCCCTCTTCTCTCTCTCTGTCTTTTCTTTCTTTTTTTCCCCACCTCTCTCTTTCCATTCGTACCCTTTCCCCTCTCCATAGAAACGTGCTCATTTCTAGCCTGCATATGTGTATGTCTATCAGCCTGCCTACTGTAATTAAAACTGTAAACCGCCCAGAGACTCCTTGAAGTGGTATGGGGCGGTATACAAGCAGAACACTTTCTGCCTTCTTTCCTTCCTGCCTTCCTTCATCCTCCTCCCCTCCTGTCGCTGGACTTGCTGAAGGCATCTGCTTTGGCCACAGTGTGGAGAGCAAGATGGGCTTTTGGGTCTTATTTGTGTTCCTGGAGCGTCAGTGCCCCTTCTCAGGTCTCCACTGGACACAGAAGTCCATGCAGGGCAAAATGTCTTTAAAAAAACAACACAGGTAAGTGGGAACTGGGTGCTAGAGAGCGGGCTGCCTCAATCTGTGGCCCCTCTGTCCTGCTTCTCCTTACACCAGCAATGGCAAACCTTTTAGAGACTGATTTGGCACAGAGTTAAATTTTTTAACATTTTCTAATGGTGGTGTGCCTCGTGATTTTTTTCATGAAACAAGTGTGCCTTTGCCCAAAAAAGGTTGAAAAACACTGATCTAGATGCTAGCACCAAAACAATGAGAAAAATATAAATACACACAGTGTAGCAGATAGAAATGGGTGAGGGGGGAACACAAGAGTGGACTTCATTACCAGAAGCAAGTAACACACCCAGACAAGGAAATTATGGATTTCCCTCCATAGATTCAAATTGACAAATACCAGGCTTAGCTAGATAAAAACAATATCAACTATGTACAACATGAAAAGGCTACAAGCAGAGATGACCACAAAACATGCTATTTCACCATTTTGTAAGGTTATGAAATGTCATAAAATGAAACACAAGCAATCATTCCATCAAGTAACAAAATACCATTTTCTGTTTCAGAATTGAAACATTTCATTTTCCCTTGTCAGAATATACCAATACCATCCTAGGAAGTCAGAACAGTGGCTGAAAATTTAATTTGTGTGCAGAGAGGTGGGACCTAGGAATTGATGATGTGCCAGTAAGTTATAGTGGTCCATCTGGGTAGAGATGGGCTGTCAGATATATCAGTGTGGAGGAGGATTTGATGGTGTTTGGGAAAGATTCTGTGCAAAACCCACATGAAATCAGGAGGATACAGTAAGATGTGGCTTCTTTTACCCATAAGCCTCTTTTATTTAAATTTAAAGAGAAAGGATTGGCCAGGTGCAGCCACCAGCCACTCCTCTCTTTAAATTTAAATAAAAGAGGTTTATGCATAAAAGAAGCCGGCATTGCTCAGCATTGTGATGGGCAAAGCAAGAAGGGTGTTGGAGATAAGAGTCCCCATATGCAGAATCCTCCATCATAACCTTTGACTCAGTAGAATATGGTGATGGAATATTGGAAATGGTTTAGAGCTGTCTCTATCTGCAGAGCTGTACCTTCAACTGCGAAGCTCTGCTCTGATTTCTAATATGGAGAGTAGAGATGGGCATGAAACAGAAAAATGGTGTTTTGGTTTTTCGTTTTTCGTTGAGAGGTCTGTTTCTGTTCGTTTCTGTTTGTTGGGAATTTTTTGAAAAATTTCGTTACCGTTTTTCGTTTTTTCGTTTGTCATTTCTACCCGCTTTTTGCGCGATTTTTAAAGCATTTCCGTGCGCAGGCATCCCCCAACGCCCCAGACCAGAGGGAAAACACTGAAAAAAATGGATGCTGGCAGAGACACAGTATAGACTAGGTATGCAGGGAGGCTGCATAGGCAGCAGCGGGCGTTGCCCAGGGTGCAAGGCAGCCGCAGAGTGACTGCACTGCGGGGCAGGGGAGGGTACTCACCGAGAGGTACGCAGCACCCATGCACACAGGGAGGCTGCAGGACTGAAGCTAGAGTCGCAGAGACAGCAATCCCACCCTAACTCCCACCAGACACTGCAAGGAGGACGGGGGCTGCCAGAGCTTTTTATGCCCTCTGTGGCTGTCAGACCTGCCTGTCCAGTCTGCAACCTGGGCATGTTATTGGTTGAACATGATCCCACATCACATGGCTTGCCTCCATTTTGTGGCTGGTAGCAACATCCATTTTAAAGGGAAAAGAAAAATACATTGCGATGGGAGAAGACAAAAACAAACGTTTTAAGGACCCCAACCCCCCTGGTAGGTATTATCAGACAATATAAATAATTATCGCTGCGTTTTTACGGATGTCCAGGGCGTTTTTTAACATTTAAAACAGCTCATTTCATTGTGCGTCGCCATTAACGGAAACGAAACGTAACGACCACAATTTTCGTGGTTCTGTTCGTTTCGTTTCATTTTCATCACAATTTTCGTTTGTCATTTCGTTACGTAATGGAAACGACAAACGGTAACGGAAACGAAAAAAATGTTCGTTCCGTGCCCATCTCTAACGGAGAGCACAGTGTTATACACAGGTATGTTCTGCTGAGTTCAGTAGGGATTAGAGATGGACACAGAAATCCAATCATTATGCTTTGTATAAAACACACTTTTTTGCACAACTGCTCCCCGTTGGCTGATCTACTACCATGTGTCATGTGCCGTCAAGGGCCTCCTTCTCCAGAGGCACAGCACCCCGCCCCCTCTGGCAGTCAACCACTCTGCATTGCACCGGTGGCATTTCACAACATTACGCAACCACTCGGCATTGCACCAGTGATATTACACAAACTATAGGACGAATATTGGTAGCACTTTGTAAACTCATTAATAGATACACACAGAGCAGGGTGAATGCAGTTTTGAGTGGACTTTTCACAAATTTCTGCCCGGCTTTTCTTTCAGGGGTCTTTCAGGGCTCCTGGCAACTGTTATGAGCCCTGTATTGATCATATTCCCATGCTGTAGGAATTAGAGATGGGCACGACCAGGAAAAATTATGTTTCGAGTTGTCATGTGTCGGAGCCGGCCCGTTTCGGCTCGTTTCCGTTTTTCGTGAAATTTTCCAAAAATTTGTCGTTTCGTTTGTCGGTTTTTCATCTGTCGTTAGTACTGTTTTTTTGGGGGGGGGGCTCCTGAAGGCACCTCTGTTTGTGTGACTTAACCACTAGCAACTTATGTAGATGGGAAATTTAGAATATGGCTGAACACAGTGAATAGGGAAGGCGAAGAAAGCTGCAAGTCCCATGCAAATCAGCAGGAAAGGACCTTAGGTGTTAAGGGTGTAGACCTAGAGATTGATGATGATGATCACGACGACAACAACAACAACAACAACAACAACAACAACAACAACAAACAGAGCTGGAAGGGAACCTATGGATCATGAAGTCCAGCCCTGTTTCTTTCTTCCTCGCAGGGAATGAAATAAGCAATGAACATTTTTTAAAGTTCTCTTCCTGGCTAGGTAAGATTACAAGAGGTTTGGGGGCATTTTCCAGCTCTGCTTTGAGAGAATGTCACAAAAGAAGGTTTCACCTGCAAGACTGTATTTTATATAGATATTAAAATGCAATTCTGCACAGAAAAAAACACACTTGTACTGTATTTGTTATAAAAACCATGCCTTTGGAGAAAAATACAAGTTGTTTCCTGCAAAATACAAGGCTTATTTTATGGAATGCAATAGGTTTCTATCTTGTAAAAATAAAACTGATATTTTGTCTAATGCTACTGATGAAAAAGAGTGTTGTTCTTTCCACTTTCCTGCAGGAGTGAACAACATTGCAGCTGCTGACATTTTTTGTGTGAAGGGATATCTTGATGTGTTGCTACTATATTTTTCCAAGACGGGGAAAAAGCAAAGTGTGTTGCACATACCATCTAAAGCACTCTCTGGGAGGCTTGCAAGTAATTAAACATACTACACACACACACACACACACACACACACACAAACCAGAGAGCTGGGTACTCATTTTACAGACCTCAGATTGAACCCCAATTTGTGAACAACGTTACAACAGTTTAACCACTGTGCCAGGAAGAAATGAAAATGTGTGAGTACTAGAGATGGGCACGACCAGGAAAAATTACGTTTCGAGTTGTCGTGTGTCGGAGCCGGCCCGTTTCGGCTCGTTTCCGTTTTTTGTGAAATTTTCCAAAAATTTGTCGTTTCGTTTGTCGGTTTTTCGTCTGTCGTTAGTACTGGTTTGGGGGGGCTCCTGGAGGCACCTCTCTGGGGTGGGTGCCTCCTCTGGCCCGCCATGAAGGGAACGCGGGCTCCTGGAGGCACCTCGTGGGTGCCTCCTCTCCTCACCCGCTACAAAATGGCATGCATAGCCAATTGGATATGCATACCATTAAGTTGCAGTTACAGCAGGCAGAGACACCTCGGGTCGGGTGCCTCTGTGACTCACTGCCTGCACTTGGGCTGGGGAAAGAAGTGACAGAGGACCCCTACGGGCACCCGCTGTGACTTACTAAGAAGGGAAGTGTACTTGCTGTAGTGCAATGCGAGTACACAGATCTGTCTTGGGGTTAGGGATTAGCACAAGGGCTAGGCTTAGGGTTACTGGTAAGGTTAGGGTGAGTTACTGGGGTGCACCTCTGGGTGCCTCTCTGACCCACTAAGAAGGACAGTGTACTGTGGCGTATGTGTTAGGGTTAGGGTTCGGGTTCGGGTTCGGGCTAGGGTTAGTGGGTTTTTATGCCCGACTGGCACATCGCAGAAGTCTCGGTCAAAACCTGGCCAAGTGGCCATGCAATTGGTGGAATGGCTCCAAAAATTTGCATGGTCCACTCCCATGGCGAGCCCATCATTTCGCAGGTGTAAAAAAATAAAATAAAAATAAAATAAAATAAAATCAATGGAGACGTTTTGTTGCAAGAAAAACCCACTGCTGCTACTGAAAAAATTCAGTCAGTTTTAAAATAGCTATTTTCGCATGTTTCTGTGGTGCTTTGGTGTGGTTTTGGACCACGCGATTTCAAAATAAATATTGCGGTCGCCCCATTTTGGATCCCCCGCCCGCACCGCATGGCATGGCGAGTTGGCGAGACGACGAGGATGCGCAGCCCAGGAGAGGAGAGGGGGGGAGGCCGGGGACCCCCCCCCAGAAACCACCCTTCTGGTAGGTGCCCTCACTGAGGCAGGCATATTTTCGCCTGCTTTTTTGGCCGGGAATTGGGTTTTTTAAATTTTTTAAAAAAAATTTCTCTGCCGCGCCGCTTGGCGAGTTGGCGACTCGACGAGGATGCGCACTTTGCGCAGCCCAGGAGAGGAGGGGGCCCCGGGGACCCCCCCACAGAAACCACCCCTCTGGTAGTGCCCTCAGGCAGGCATATTTTCGCCTGCTTTTTTGGCCGGGAATAGTTTTTTTTTATTTGTTAAACTTTTTTTCTCTGCCGCGCCGCTTGGCGAGTTGGCGACTCGACGAGCATGCGCACTTTGCGCAGCCCAGGAGAGGGGGGGGAGGCCGGGGACCCTCCACCAGAAACCACCCCTCTGGTAGGTGCCCTCAGGAAGGCTTATTTTCGCCTGCTTTTTTGGCCGGGAATCGGTTTTTTTTAATTTTTTTGAAACTTTTTTCCTGTGCTGCTTGGCATCGCGCGATCGCTGCGATGCCAGGAACGACAACGACAAATCAGACCCAATTTTTCTTTAGTCGGTTCGAGTTCGAGTTCTGGTGGAGTAATTGTCGTTACCATTTCCGTTACGTAACGGAAACGAGAAACGGAAACGGAAACGAGAATTTCGCCAAGTCGTGCCCATGTCTAGTAGGAATTCCTCTATTTTTCCACCAATCATTTCCAGTCTCTGTTTACTTTCTCTTTTAGGATGGAAAATGGTTAAAGCGTTTCTCTAAATGTCAGTGCTTATGAAACACCATTGAAGAAAATACAGTGTACCCTCGTATAACAAAGAGTTTGTATAACATAAAATCTGTACAACATAAAAAATTCCGGAGATAGGGGAAATTTGCTTAACAGAATCGCCTATGGGGTAAATCCGTACAATATATAAATGGTCACAATTAGAGATTACTCTGTTTTCAATGCATTCCTATGGGAAATTTGTATAAAGGAAAATTTGCTTAACATAATTTCATTTGGAACAAATTAATTCCTTTATACAAGGTACCACTGTATTTAGATTAACATCTTCCTTGATTTTGCTGAAATACTATTGCCTTCTATTAGGTTTATATTCTCAGGACATCAATTTATTTCACTGCCTCTGCACAAAGCAGTTGCCATGGCATAAGGGTCTGCTGCGAACAAGCATGACAAATTGTTTATTGACCGGTAAATGACCATTGTCTGATTTTTGAACAGTAGCATTATCTAATTATTAAACTCTGAGCATCACTTTAGACCCATTTAGCTAGTTACTAAAACCTAACTTACCAAAATGTAACACTTCTTCATTCTTTTTGTCAAATGCTGTCATGCATTGAAACATATCCCTTGTTGTCGTAGACTATAATTCTATAGATGTGTCCGTTGTGCAGAAAAAGAACTAATATAGCACTAATCAAGGCCTGTCAAATAACTCTTAAGGAACTGAAATGAAAGATGAGATGATATATACAGGGGAAGGCTGGAAAATAAAAATGAAAGGGGAAATTATGCAAAGCAGATTCCCTATGGAGGTGCTATAATATCGGTGGAAAGGAAGCATGTTGAAATTACAGTATAAAATGTTGTGAATCTGTGCAGGGGCAATGGACAGTAAAATAGGTGGGTAAATGGGATTTGGCCTTGCCTTCTTGGCCTCTTAAGGCTAAGATCAATTGTAGCATCTTTCCCTTTCTTTTTTCTCTAAGAGGGCACTGATTTGCCACTCAAAGGCTCACTTCCTTTCTGCTCTATTGTGGTCTAATGCTAAGCCTTGGGGTCTGCTGACCAATTAACCACACTGGCACTTTGGTTCTTGGGAAAGATGTGATGGCCACAGCTTTATTGGCATTCTTGACACGAAACTGCAGTACCCTGGACAGGTATTGGGTCGGATCCATTCCATCGGGGCACCCGCCTACCCCCCAATGTGTGAGATAGCGCCACCAGGTGGCAGTACCCTTGTTTTCAGCTTAAAGAAACCCCCATCGGCAGACTCCTTCAAGATTTCCTCTCCCAAGCTGAGTGGATAGGACGTCTGTGGTCCCACCCAAGCTGGAACCCTCCGTGCTCCCTACTGGGTCCGCTGTCACTACTTGTTGCTTCTGTGCTGCACAGGCTCTGTCCTGCTGCCACATCTGCCTGGATCCGGTCCCAGTGCCTCCAAACCACCAAATGCCCTAGCTGTGACAGATAACAAAAGAATAATTCTTTAATACACCAAAAGTACAATAAACAAGCATAATACCCCATGGCATGAGTGGGTGGGGGAATGTTCCTGTATCGAATGGGTCTTCTGGGGAGGTTGCGCCCCTTTTAAAGGGGTGCCTGAGCTTGCTAGTGAGCCCGTGCGGGCAGGCATGTCCCGAATGCTCACCCGCCCCACATGCTGCGCTGGCTGCTCGGGATTGGTCAGGATGCCCCACATGACTCAGGCCTGCACCCTCTTTCCCCGGCCTTCCCGCAGACCTGCTGCCGCCCACAATGTTGGACCTGGTAAGTCGGGTCCATTTCTTCTCTGAGATCACTTTTTGTTTGTTATTTGCCATGCTAGAGAAAGGCAGCAGCACATGGCCTTTTCATAATGCCTGAATAGATGTAAACTGGTAGAAGCCAGCAGAGATGTTGGAAAGTCTTTGGGTTGATATCCCAAGTTACAAGCCTGGAATCCAAGTCTCAAGTCTCTGCCTGAGAAATTCTGGGAGTTATAGTCCCAACCCCCACCCCGAGCCCCTGGTAAGGTTCCCACCACTGGTACCACCACTACTTCCCTTTCCCCCCGGCTGTCTCAGCAACTTTGACACCTTTTGCCCTGCCTCACTGGCTGAAACCACCTCCATGCCAGTCCTATTGCTGCTACTTTCCTCAGCCGGGCAAGAACCAGAGTTCATGGAAGTAAGCGTCTCTGCTGAGTTCTTGTTCCTGCTCCTGCTGCAGAATGTCTTTGGAAGGATGGGTGTGGCAGTTTCTGGCTAATGCAAGGTTGGGGATGGGGATGGACTTCAATGGCTTGGAGAATATTCCTAAATGTTGAAAATAACATAGCTAGGTTCTGCCGCATGTCACAATGTTAAAAAAAAAGGTTCAGAACCTACAGGTTTTTCATGAGATTGCATAATAAAAAGAGAATATGAACAGGTCATTTCATGAACTTCCTTATAGTGATTAGAGATGGCACGAACTGAAAAAATGGCGATTTGTTTTGTTTTGGTTCGTTTTAGGGTTTGGTTCATTTCATTTCATTTTTAACAATATGTTAGAAAAAAATCATTTCGTTGGTTCATTGATTCATTATTCGTTTTCCCCACTTTGCACGATATAATCAATTTGACAGCGCGGGGGCAGAAAAAACATTTTAAAAAACCACCAACATTGCAACTGCACAAACTGGACTGGCAGCATCCTCATCCTCATCATCCTCATCATCCTCATCATCTTACCTAGCAGCAGCGGCAGTGGGGTGATACTTTTATTTTATTTTATTTTTATTTTTTCACTTCCGGGTTCCTGCCTCCGCTACAGCTGTGGCGCGGGGCTTGTTTTTGGTTTTTTGTTTTCCTTCAAGCACTGACCGCATGGCCCCTGGGGCCCGGTTGGTGCAGGTTTTATTTTTAATATATATTTTTTCATTTTAGGGTGCTGACCCGGCCACCCCTGGGACCGGGTCGGCGTTCCTTTTTTATTTTTTATTTTATTTTTCATTTCATTTTTATTTTTTCACTTCCGGGTTCCTGCCCGCACTACAGCTGTAGCGCAGCGATTTTTTTTGTTTTGTTTTTTCAAGCACCGACCGCGCGGCCCCTGGGGCACGGTCGACACTGGTTTTATTTTTAATTTTTTTATTTTAAGGTGCCAACCCAGCCACCCCTGGGGCTGGGTTGGCACTCCTTTATTTTATTTTATTTTATTTTATTTTATTTTATTTTATTTTATTTTATTTATTTGTTTATTTATTTTTACTTCCAACCATGTGGCCTGTGCTACAGCTAGTAGCGTGGGTTGGTCGGCTTTTCCCTGCAGCCAGGAAGACTGAAGACCAGCACCAGGTAGGAGACATTGCTGCCATTAATGAAATGGACCGAACCAAACCAATGTTTTCATTTCATTTCATTTCGTTCTAAAATCACTCTGGGGTTCGTTATTCGTTTCATTAGGTAAGAAAATGAATAACGAAAAACAAAACAAACTAAAAGTTCATTTCGTGCCCATCTCTAATAGTGATATATTTTAGGCTTAGGGTCAGTTAATAAGAATTCATTGTCTGAAAGCCTATTGGAATGGGTTCAACCTAAAGTTACACCCGCTGAAGTATGTAGAATAGATCATTACACCAGGCACGCGACCTCATGGCATGACTGTTCGGTGACATGCCTGTGGAAATGCTTGGTGGTGATTATTCCCTCTGCCCTGCATGATTTTCTCAATTGCTTCTCCAGCTTCACATTACACGGGCATGGTTGTGGAATGGGATTCCAGCCATTAAATACAAAATCTGGCTCTTAAGAATGCAAATTAAGTTGCAATGCATTTATATTAAAAAAACTTACAAATCAAAATAAGATCAAGCTGATGGTAAGCACATTGCTGAATAATAAGAGGATCGGGGAAGGCAGAGCTAAAGGAAGGAGATGAGGAAGGAAATGCCTTAAACATCAGGTCTCAAAGCACTATTGACTGAAGGCTTAGGCTGGGTCTCCAAGCAGATAAATAAACCTCAAGGCAAGCAGGAGAACACTGCAGGAGAACACTGTTTGGTTTTTGCATGTGAGGTGGCTTTAAAACCTGAGTACCCATCTCTGTCTTTTCAAGATGAGGTGAAAGTGCCTCAGAGTGAAGGTATCTGTGTGTATTGTGCTGCAAACAGCATGATGGATTGAAGTGCATGTTCTCCCAGGTTTCACTCCAGTCCACTCCCCTTGCTTTTGTCTTTTTGGTGCATAGGTAGGCCCTTCATGACTTTTGGAGCCGTAACTCATGAACCTTCCTGTGGCACAAGCCCTGGCAGCTGCAGTGAAAGCCCTTAAACTTTACCGGTCTGGCCTTTCTGACATCACAAGGACCAGCCCTCTGGTCTCAGAAGGGGCCTTAACAACTCTGGGAATGGCTGCTGCTCAGCTGGCAGCCCTAGCAGCAAGGACAAATTTGAGTATGGCTTTAGCCAAAATAAAATTGCAACATGAATGTTGGTCCATCTAGAACACGAACATAGAGATCCAAAAAACAAGGAAACTGAAAAAGGGGAAAGCATATTATGCCAAATGACCAAATTGAATGAGAGAATTGTTAAAATAGATGGTTTTTTTGCTTTCCAAGATGCTTAGTTTTGTTTCATTTAAAGCCGCAATCCTTTACATTTCTGAAGGAAAATCTCACTAAACCAAGAGGTACCTATTATAGCACATTTATGCTATGCGCTCTAAATGTGCTGAGTGCAGTTTAGCTTTCTGAATACATAAGTTCTAGTTTTGATACCTACTGATTCTAGTTGCAGGGCTCTGAACAGAAAATAATGGAGTTGCAGTTAAAACAGGCTTGCTTATTATATTAAACATGGTCATCTTCAGCAAAAGTGGGGATTTTTTTTTAAAAAAAAATACACTGATTAGAGAGTTGTGCCCTTGCTTCCATGGAAATACCATAGATGGGATTTTAAAAATACTTATTGTATGCCAAAGGAGACACCAACAGCTCTCACAGGTGGCCATCTAATCTCTGTTTATAAACCTCCAATGCAGGAGAGTCTACCAGCCTCAGAGTCTAAGGCAACCTCTTCCTTATTGTCAAGACTGTCCTCCTAATGTTTAGGCTCAATCTCCTTTCTCATAATTTTGAATTCTTTACTTCAGGAATGTCCAAACTTCAGCCCTCCTGATGTTTTGGACCACGGCTCCCGGAATTCTAAGCTTAGATTGCCAATGACAAGGGACTGTGGGAGTTGTAGTCTAAAACATCTGGAGGGCTGAAATTTGGACATGCCTGCTTTACTTTGTGCCCTAGCCTCTGAATTTAAAGAGAATAAGCTTGCTGCATCTTCCATGTGATAACCCTTTAAATATTTGAAGAAAACGATAATAAGACCTCTCAGTGGGTTGCCACCCTTCACCCAAAGATGCACATTGGGTTCTTTTTGCACGCCATAGTAATGCAAGGGCAATCAGTCACAGAGCTGGAGCCAATCTCTTGCTTCCCCCCTTTCTGCATGCTGAAGGAACTGAAGATGAGTGAAGGATCTTGTAGGATATAGAGTCTTCATAAGCAGCTTTGGAAGACAGATTGATAGAAGACATAGGCCACTGAAGCAGCACATGTGTTATGTCCCTGTGAGCTCCAAGTAGGTCTAAGAAACATTCCCTTCTGAACCATAATAATGCATCCCTTGAGATTACTCTGTTGGGATCTATTTGTCAGTGTCAGCTAGCACCAGAAGACCCCCCCTCCTTCTGTGTTCTGCCTGTTTCCCACATAGCAAACTCCCATGAGAAGAGCTGATTGGTCTTGCTGCATGACTGTAAACCTGTCACATATGGAGGGGCTTCTTGTTGGGCTGAAATTTTGCATTAGGACACGGCTGTCCATTCCTCATAAAGACCATTGTTGTTTTCTAAGTGAAGCAGAACTTTAATATTCATTAAAAGAAAGAAAAAGATAGTTACAAATACAATCAACAATTAGTAGAAAAGAATAGGCTGTAAACAACTCATGGCTCGAGATGACATGTAGTATTACCAATATAAAGCATGCACAAGTTGTCATATTCATTCTCCTGGTAGATGCCACCAAAAGTTATTAGGTGAACTTAGGGAATGTTTATAATTTACTTTGTCACGAACACAGTTGATAATTGCATATACTTTTCACAGAAATTGACCTTTTTGATTCTGATTTGGTGGCTATTATTTGGCTGATTAATTTGCCTGTGAGTGCCAGCAACTGTATCTGTACCAACATTTGTCAACACAGAGAGTTTTTGAGTTCCGTTTTCAAGCTGTTACTACGTCTGGTCAGCATGGTGTCAAAGAGGGAATACATCAAGTCTGATGGCATAGTTTCCTGTCTGCTTTCATCCATGGGGATAACAAGCTGAGTTCTGGCAGCACTGTCATTTCTTTTGTGTGTGTTTGGAACATACCAGACCAAAGATTTCAAAATGTTTGGTCAGAAGCGCCACATATATAATAGATGTGCCCACAAAACAACAAAATCAGTGGACTGGCCAGTGAAAGACTGCATCCCATTTTTTTTGCAAGTTGCCGTTAAGAAACGTTAAGACTTGTTGCTGAATCAGATCCTCCTGGAGGTCTCCAGATAGCTGTGGCCATTCTCTTTGATGGTATCGATTTCCCAGCTTTTGAAAAAGCCCCCCCCCAATTCTGAAATGTTGACATATCTTTCCCAAGGCTTAGTTATTGGCGATAACAACTGTAAACTACAATATGCTCCCCCCCTTTTTTTCTTCCACTCCTTTTAACTTTGGCATTGCTAGAATACAGCCTCTAAGAACTTCTCTGAAATATCTTTCAGACCTCGGGTCTATAGAGGTTCCTCAGCCATGCTGCATGTGTGAATAAGAATGTATACGTTCCTCTTAGAGATGGTATTGAATTCATATATTTTGTGAGTTCTTTTTGGTTGCTAGTGTAAAAGTTTGTCCCCTTCATGGTGTTGTAGATCTGGGTCTACATTCTGAAAGCCCTTTGTTCACTTTATGTCATATTTCTTATGCACAACGAACCTTTTAAATGATGTCATGCTAGTTGAACATTTATTTAATATTCCATTTTACAATTAGTGGTGAATGTTTCGTGTTTTGCAAAGTTAGACAAAGTTCCCTTCCCCCTCCCTCCAAGGCTTGTTTTTAGTAACATCTTCCATTTAAAGGATCAAAACAAAAAGGGGGGTTGAGCCCCGTGGCTATCACAAAAACACAATTGCAAAAATAGATTACAGGTGATACCTTTATAGGCCACTGATAAAAATAAAAACCAAAGGACATTGTAAGCTTTCAAGAGTAAATCACTCTTCTTCAAAGCGGGTCCCAGAAGTTCAGACATGGTAAAAGATGTGCTTTACCAGGAGGTTACTTTTAAAGTTTTTGGTTAGATGATATTCTTAAAGACCATGGGTAGATGATGTTGCAGCCAGGGCAGCAGTCTTGTTAGAGGCAGGAAGTCAGAGGGCAGTTGTAAAAGCTGCTTAAGCATTGGGTTTCACGCATGCACGCGCGTGCGCGCGCGCACACACACACACACACACAGAGAGAGAAAGAGAGAGAGAAAGAGAGAGAGAGAGAGAGAGAGAGAGAGAGAGAGAGAGAGAGAGCGATGATTGAGACATACAAAATAATGCAGGGTATGAGTAAAGTGGATAGAGGGAAGCTCTTCTCTCTCTCCCAAAATACCAGAACTAGAGGACATACACTCAAATTGAGGGCTGGGAGAGTAAGAACTGACAAAAGAAAATATTTTTTCGCCCAGCGTGTTGTAAGTCTATGGAACTCCCTGCCACAGGATGTGGTGATGGCATCTGGTCTGGATGCCTTCAAAAGGGGATTGGACAGATTCCTGGAGGAAAAGTCCATCACAGGTTACAAACCGTAATGGAAATGTGTCGTCTCCAGGCTTTAAACCGGGGTACTTCAAGGGCCAGATGCAGGGGAGTGGTATCAGGAGACAGATACCTAGTCTCATGCGCTCCCAAACGCATCTGGTGGGGCCGCTGTGAGATACAGGAAGCTGGACTAGATGGGCCTTTGGCCTGATCCAACATGGCTCCTCTTATGTTCTTATGTTCTTATGTTCTTATGTTCTAGAGAGAGAGAGAGAGAGAGAGAGAGAGAGAGAGAGAGAGAGACAGAGAGAGAGAGAGAGAGAGAGAGTTCTTCAAACAAAGGAACATGGGTCATACACCGCCCCACTCCCTCACCCATCTCCATATGGCTCTGGGAGACATACAAATCCCTGTTGGCCAGAGATGGGATTAATGCTTTTTTATGGGACAAGTGTTCTCCTTCCTCCAATGGCCATTCATGAAGGTTTCCTCTCCAGCAAAGCTAATCTCAACTGGTTAGAATGAATGCAAACCCAGCGTGAGATGCAAAGATGCAAATAAAGTTTACTAAGCATAATAGCATTTACAGCTTCTCTTGTCACTGCTGAAAGGAGACCGAAAGAGAGCCCACCGCAATTTTACAGGTTAATCCCTTTTCACACTGGGGTTGACTCAGATCAAACCTGGCAGGCTTAAGGCACCTGAAAGCTATCACTGACAAGGGGTTGTAAAGAGATGAACTGCCACTGATCTGGCCTAAATGAGCCAGTTGCAGGGGCCTGATAAAAGCAAAGATTTACTAGAGTAGACAGGCCTGAGCTAAAACAGGCGATTCTCTCTATTGAAACACGGTCTGTCACTTTAATCAGTCATCTCTACTGTCAAGCACAGTCAGCTAAAACAATGGAATGGTGCCTGAGCTTTGTGGAAGAAGAAAAGGGTGTTGGTGTTGGGGAGAGGAACAGGTTAGATGCCAGATAATGGATACTGATATGCTGTCCTGATCTGTGGGGCTAGACCTGCAGTACCCCCCCTTCCCATTTTGCTTAGTTTTTGATAGGATGTCTCGTTGAGCACTAAATAAAGCCATAAAAGACTTTTGGGACAAGGTAATGATAATGAATTATGGGGAGAAAAAGTGCTTTGTGCAATTCTGATTCAGTCAAAGAAATGGGTGGGTAATAGCTACAACAATATCCCCCCCCCCGGTGAATTTTATGTCTCCATTTGTCTTTAATGTTTCCTCTTCTATTACTATATTTCTATCATGTTCGTCCACAGCTTCTTGAGAGAATCCAGTGCACACGGTGATGTGAACTAAACACATTTGAGGCAATTTCTCTGTCATTACAACAGAACTACCAAAAGGTGTAACAAAATGCCTTATTGAATTTGAACATGTACCTCACATAGGTTCTGGATCTTGCTTTCACTTTTCTGTCGCTTAAGTTACTGAAAAGAAAAGACACGAAGGTGTGTGTGTGTGTGTGAGAGAGAGAGAGAGAGAGAGAGAGAGAGAGAGAGAGAATTAGGGAAGTGGGGCAGTGTTTTAAACTGGGGATGGGAACCATGGGGCTCTCCACAGATGTTGCTTTACCACAATTCCCCATATCCTTTGCTGTTGGTCATGTTTTCTAGGTCTGATGGAAAGTGCAGTCTATCAAAATATAGCTTGGAAATCCAAACCCCAATCATCACCAGGCTTGCAAGGCTTTTAGAGTAGAGGCAGATGATGCATCCTTATGAACTTGTGGCCTCTAGATGCCAGCCTGGGGATGGGGTTAATAGTGTTTTAAAGGGAGACAATTATCTGATTCATCATTGGAAAATCATCAATTCATCTATCTGCCAGCCCCAACAAATCACAAATAATGAGAAGTCACTATTTTTTAAAAAATCCATCTCCATCTCTAATATACTTTCTGTATCACTTGTAATTGATAGAATGGCATGAAACTTGAAAGTCTTTGCCCAAATGCCTCTAAAACAGTACTTAAAGGAAGTTCCTATATATAAATATTTGTTGTTATAAAAAAGTAACTAGTTTCAGGTAACCTCATTACATGGGACTAGATAGTTGTGAGCTCTCTTTGGTATTGTGTTTGTCTGAGAGTGCTTGAATATGAGTTTGGTGTTCTATGAACATGCTGTGGAGATGTTCTTTTCATCTTCTGTCTGACTTGATACAAAGAAAACTGTTTCAACAGTACAGGAGCACTTAGTATGAAAAGTGATGAAACTGTGGAAGTCACAGATGAGTTAACTGTTAATTAAGTTGATTTTCAAAAGGAAACTCATGCTTTATTGTAGAATTTCAGCCCATCAAGAAGAAGGGGTGAAAATGATCTGTCTAGTCCTTAGAGAACACTGTAATTAAGGTCTAAAATACATCCCAGTCTGAAGACAATATGAGTGCAGACAGAGTTAACTGTTTAAACAATAGCCCTTTGCCAACTATATTTTAAAGTGACACATTTCTCTGGGAACCCCTGCGTATGAAATCTGACAATTGTCAACAGGGAAACATTTGCTACTGTTAACACAGGATACAGTTGTTCAAACAAAGGACCGCAGGAAGCGGCGTATTAGACTATTTGTTCATCTGGATTATTGTTTCCTCTGATGAATAGCGACTCTCCTGGGTCTCAGATAAACATCTTGCCCATCAGCTGGTAACTGATCCTTTTAAAATTGGAGACACCAGAGGTTACGTTCAGAGGGTTGAGAGCAACTTAATTGAATTCATTTACAAAGGAAAGGATTCAGTTTTCTATTTGATGTAATGGTCATTCATAAGCTCCCAAATGATACGTTTCAGGGAGGCTCTGCTTTTCATTTGAGTCCAAATATTTAAATGGACTACAGTTCCCATAAATCTTTATCCAGGACAACTAACAATATCACTGTTGCTGACAAGAGAAAAGGAGATTTCTAAGCTCTGGCCCTTATGCATCCCCACCACCACAAATAATATTGGTGGCCATTTTGTAAAACCCTATGTGACACTTGTGGTCCTTCTCTACCCATGTATCTTGCCATTACATTGACAACCATAGCCAAACATATGCACTTTGTTTAGGGTTCCCATATAACAATGAATAAGGACTCCTATTGGATTAACCCTGTAACCAACCTAGTCAAATATCTTTCCCATTCACACTGCTGCTCAAGCACTGACATAGGCAAAGGATGAATTGACTCAACATTTTTGAAATAAGTAAGAATAAGAAGAATGCGTCTGGTGAAACATACTGCCTGAGTTACTTTGGCAACAGTACATAAACTGTGTTCCAGCACTGACCACGTGTATCTGTGAGCATAATATCTGGTGGCTGCTATATCTAAAAATACAAAATAGGGTTTTTATACCAAAGAAGAGGTTTTTTAAAAAACCCCCACAAAAGAATAAAAAGGTTTTTCTATTATATAGAAATAAATTATAAGAACAATATTCAGGCTGTTTATCACACAGTCATAAAGCCTTTTTTTTACCTAACTCATTTCTTTGTGCTTTAGTACATCCATTTAGTACACTCAAACACACGTACATTCCAGTAAGAAAACCCACTCTTCACAACTTCTTCATAGAAAAACAGATAACTCTCAGTGCTATAGAATCATAGAATCATAGAGTAGGAAGAGACCTCAAGGGCCATCTAGTCCAACCCCCACCCCCCCCGCCATGCAGGAACCCCCATCACAGGACTCCAGACAGATGGCCATCCAACTCTGCGTAAAAACCTCCAAAGAAGGAGACTCCACCACCCTCTGTGGCATCATATTCCATTGCTGAACACCTCTGTCATGAAATTCTTCCTAATGTTTAAATTGAATCTCTTTTCCTGTAGTTTGAAACCATTGCCCCGTGTCCTAGTGTCTGAAGCCATGGAAAACAAACCAGTCCCTTCTTCAATGTGACATCCTTTCAAATATTTAAACATAGCTATCATATCCCCTCTCAGTCTTCTTTTTGTAAGGCTAAACATTCCCAGCTCCCTAAGCCGCTCCTCGTAAGACATTTCCTCCAGACCTTCAATCATCCTGGTCGCCCTCCTCTGGACCCATTCAAGATTGTTGACATCCTTTTTAAATTGAGGTGCACAGAACTGGACACAGTACTCCAGATGGGGTCTGACCAGAGCAGAATAGAGTGATACTATCACTTCCCATGATCTAGACACGATGCTTCTGTTGATGCAACCAAGAATCGCATTGGCTTTCTTGGCTACCATATCACACTGCTGATTCATGTTCAATTTGTGGTCCACCAAGACTCCCAGATCCCTTTCACAGGTACTATTATCCAGCCAGGTGTCTCCCATCCTAACTAAGCTCTAATTAAGCTCTAATTAAGGCCATGGTTACATGAGGGGAAAGTCCGCTAGTTATCCCCAAGTTAGATCATTGCTTTTCCCCCTGGTCACAAGACACACAGTCAGCCAAAACATTTTCCCATCCAGCGGTATAACTGTGGTTTCTTTTTCATTCCCTGAGCAGGTTCTGTTATTTATTTTGTACCTCTGTTGTGTCAGTGTTTTCCTTATCAGAATTACTTGTGCACATGACCTCCCCTGTTTGTTTTCAGAACTGACGTCAGGAAGGTGGCCACCATTATTGTGGCATGCTTTTAAAATTACTATTGAGTAGAAATGGGCACAAATGAAAAATAACATACTGTTTTATTATTTGGTTAGGTTATGAAACATTACAAAATGAAATGAAATACAAGCAAGAGTTCCATCAAGTAACAAACACAAAATGCCATTTTCTGTTTTAGAAATGAAATGTTTTATCCTTCCTTGTCAGAGTATACCAATAGCATCCTAGGGAATCAGGAGAGCAGGCCGGAAATTACAATCTATATGCAGAGAGATGGGACCTAGGAATGGATGATGTACCAGTAAGATATTGTGGTCTGTCTGGAAAGAGATGGGCTGCCAGATCTATCAGTGCGGAGGATGATTTGATGGTGATTGGGAAAGATCCCATGCAAAAATCTTATGAAATCAAGAGGATATGGTAAGATCCAGCTTCTTTTACCCATAAACCTATTTTATTTAAATTTAGAGAGGATTGGTGCCATCAGCCAGCTAGGGCATAGGGGAACAGACCCATATAATATATGATTTTACATTGTTTTGTTTTGTTACATTTTTTAAAAGGAAATGTTAAAAATGAAATGAAGGAAACAAAACAAAATGCTATTTTTGTGTTTTGTGCCCATCTCTATTATTGAGCCTTGCTGCAGCAATGGCATTTCAACATGTCATTTTTGCCTAGGGAAAAACCAAATGGCAAATTAAGCTGAAAGGCAGAGGAGATAATGGGGGAAGTAGATGGACCCATGTGCTTCTACAGGAGCTCAAAGTGCAACAGAGGACATATTCCCATTCCTCTGTCTGTCTGTCTGTCTGTCTGTCTGTCTGTCTGTCTGTCTGTCTGTCGCACCATGAAGCAAGAGAGAAAATAAACTGGTATTGTGGTGTAGCCAGCCATAACAATTTAACTAGGAGGACATACGTTGCTTCTTACTACTAAATGTTTCTGGGGTGTTTGCTCTGGTATACATACCACATGACCACAAATCAGTACAAGTATAGAAGATATTGGAAGAACTAGATAACATTTCCTTCATATGACCAGAGCCTAACAGAACATGTATTTTTTTCCTACCACATTTTTCCTCCTCTTCTACTCCTTACATTAAAAACAACAACAACAGTATCTCTCCAGCCAAGAATCATAGCCAACCAATCAACTCACAATACCATTCACGAACCTTCTTCCGCACTTCTCAACTGTTTTAACTCTCTTGACACACATCCAACCTATAACTGTCAATCAAACCCCAGTCACTTACCATGGATGTCAATGCAAACCTATACTGAATATAAATATATATTTACAGTGTAAAATTGCCACATCTTGGCTGTCAAGTTCTTAGAAGACATTGCAATGCTATGGTAAAAACATTTGTCTCTTTTAAATAGATTGTAAAAATCTCACACTTTTGTCTCAGTTATGATTTTTGAGATAGTTAAGCATATTAGAAATATGAAAATGTCTTATTTGTGATTTCCTGTCTTGGATTGGAACCTCATGAACAGGGGACATCTAACCAACTAGGTTTAAATATCAGAGAGCTTAACTGAACGTGATCATGGCCTCCTGGGATTCGTTATACCAAGGAAAGAGAAAGGTGAGACTCACACCCTGGATTTTAAGGCTGCCTATTTCAATAATCTTTAAAAAAACACTAGGTGAGACCCCCCATAGTCAGAAATATTAAAAAAGAAGGAAATTCATGATTGATGGGGATTTCGTAATTGGAGGCACAATCACAAACAATCCCTATGAGAAGGAAATATGAGGCGAAACTCAAGATACAAGTGTATAGGACGTGGAAGGGAAGAAATTGTTAAGAAAGCTTAAACACATATAATTAATATTTATACTAGGACTGCTCAGAAGGAGCTCAGATTTTTCAAGCAAGGGTAAAAATAACAGAAGGGAGGGTTTAGTTATACTTGGACCAAGAGGAAGGATGTTTTGTGATGCAGATAGAAAAGTGATAAAGAGAAACTGAGGACTGCTCAGCACCTTCCTTACCTCTGTCTCCTCTTAAAAGTGAAACAGCATTCAACTAGTGCCAAGTAGACATGGGCACAACCAGAAAAAATGACGTTTCGAGTTTTCGTTTGTCGGAATAGGTCCGTTTCAGATCGTTTCCGTTTTTTCGTGAAAATTTTCAAAAATTTGTTGTCTCCGTTTGTCGTTTGTCGTTTGTTGTTTCCACCGCGATTTAGCGTGATTTGACGTCCCAGTCAGCATAGGGGTGTCCTGCAATCAGGGCCGGCGCTAGGTGTTTTTGCGCCCTAGGGTGGTGGGGGGGTGGGAGGGCAGGGGGGGTGTGGCGGGGGGGCCTAGCGGCGGCGGGTGGCGGGGGGGGGCATGGGCGGGGCGGTGGCGGAGTGCGGGCGCATGGGCGGTGGCGGTGCGCGGGCGGACGGGCGGAGGTGGGCAGTTAGGATATCACTTAGGATAGAGGTTCTGTTCTTGGCTTGCATCCCAAATGTGTGTGTGTGCAAGCAAATTGAAGTTGGGAAAATATAAAATAAATGGTAGTATATAATATATATTTAAAATAAATCCACACCTCCCACTCCCAGTCGAACCTCCCCCTTTATCCAATATCAGAAAAAAATCCTCAAACTGCCAGAGAAAAAATAAAGAATAAACTGCTATTCCCTTCAGCAGACAAAGCTGCAGGGAATCAAAGAAATTATTTTCTAAATTCAATTCCCTCCCTGCCTGCCTAACTTAAATCCTAAAGCCTCCAGCCTCCCTCCTCAATCTCGATCGGATCACACCAGCACCAGCAGCCAGCCCTCCTCCCTCAACCACATCCATACACCCGACTGCGATTTCTGGAAGGTGCCTCGGCTTTTTATGCCCTCCGAAACATCCAGAAGTGTCAGTCAAAAACCTGGAGATGCCATTGGTGGAATGGTTCAAACAATTTGCATGGTCCCATCGCATGCCCAGCCCAAATGGGCAGGTCTAAAAATATATAAAATAAAATAAAATAAAATCAATACGACGTTTTATTGCTATAAAAAACCCACTGCTGCTACTATAATAATTCAAGCATTTAAAATAAATAAATTTCACATGTTTCTGTGGTGATTTGGTGTGTTTTTTGACCACGATTTCAAAAGAAAAATTGCGGTCGCCATTTTGGATCCCCCCCCACTACCGCATGGCATGCAGCGAGACAGACGACGAGGATGACCCCTCCCCCAGCCTGGTGCAAGCAGCCCAGGACAGGAGAAGAGGGGTGAAAGGCCAGGGACCCCCCAGAAACCACCCCTCTGGTAGGTGGCAAAGCCTCAGGCAGGCATATTTTCGCCTGATTTTTTGGCCGGGTGTTGGGTTTTTTAAAAAAACTTTTAAAACTTTTTCTGTGCTTCGCATCGCGCGATTGCCGCGATGCTACAAACGGAAACGAAAAAACCGACCAAATGTTTCTTTTTTCGGTTCGAGTTCGAGTTCTGACGGCTTAATTATCGTTACCGTTTCCGTTACGTAATGGAAACGATAACCAAAAATGGAAACGACAATTTCGCCGAGCCGTGCCCATGTCTTGTGCCAAGGGAATAAATGGGAAATCAAGGGGCTGATTCCCAAAACAGGTAAAGAGGTAGTATAAGAATCCATAACTAGTTTAAACCCAAGCAGTCTCCAGAGTCAGATGAACTGCACCCAAATGTGTACCCATTGGGGCCTTGGCGCACGTAATCCTAAAGCTTTTGCCTATAACATTTTAATTAAATGAAGGGCCCGAAGACTAGAAATGGGCATATGATCTCCTTGTCTTTAAAAAGGTGCTGGGAAGGGGCACAGATCCAGGCAACTGTTCATACAATAGGTGAGACCGACACTGATACCATGAAAGGTTCTCAAACAGATAATTGAACAATCTGCCTGTGAGCACTTAGAAAAGAATGATATGATTATTAATTCCAGCATGGGTTTTTCAGAAATGACTGATGCTAGACTATTTTTATTGAAAACTTGGAAGATCAGAAGAATGCTGTAACTTGATTTTAGCAAGGCTTTCGACAATATTTTTCATGATATTTGTAGAGAAGCCAGTAAAACATTGACTAGATTATGGCACTGTTAACTGTACTTGAAGCTGGTTAACAGGGTGCAACTATGGACCACTCACCAGCAGTTCCTCATAATCCTAGAGGGAGGTGACAAACAGAATTGGTTCTGTCATGGACCGGAGACTGTCCAGCATAGGACAAGTTTCCTCTTTCCCACAATTTTAAAACCCCAGTCTCACCCACTCTATACCCCAGAGCGCAGAGAGAATTCCTAGTTACCTGAACTCCTTGCCCTCTGAAGATGCCAGCCACAGAATCTGGGAAAACGCCAAGAAGAAAAACTTCCAGAACATGGCCAAACAGCCCGAAAAACTCACAACTACTGTTCAGCATTTTTATAAATTACCTGGAAGAAGGAATAGAGGGTAAAGAAATGGGTGGATTACACCAAACTAGGCTGGAGAGCAGGTAACTAAAGTAGATGATAATTAGTGATCCTTAACACACATACACATTCAACAAGAACTGCAAAAGAAAGCAGAGCAAAGTAGGAACTGTCATTGATCATGGAGATGGTTGGAAGATTGGAAACCATAGGTTTTGGACATATGGCATAGAAAAAAAAGGGGGAACAAAAACTCAGAATATGAACAGCTGGTAGGAAGGAAGGGGATAAGCATGATAGTTTTGGTAAGATGGGAATTCAAGTTCAAATATTCAGTGAAGCTAATAAACAAGCTCTTGGGTTGTCAGTTTGAAATCTGCTGATTCAATATTGAATTGCACTTGTTGCGAGTTTGTTTGGGATATTTTCAATTTGTTACACAAGAAGGTCTCTGGGCAGGATTTGGGGGTAGATGTCTAGGGGGGGGCATTTAGCAATTAACAAGAGAGCTCCCCCCTCCCGACTTTTACAAGTCTGGCTTACTCCCCTTTGAAGTAATTAAAGTAACACAATTAACACTGAAAGAATCCCCCCTGTCCGAATGTCATCACACCTTCCAAATTATGTAAGCTGCTAGGGATGGTGATTTAAGAGGTCAAAGTAATGATTATGGTTCAGGCGCCTTATTTATAGAATAAGGATGGACATAAAACTGGGAACGCATAACTCTGTTATATCATTTCTATTATGTTTTCCTTTTTATGAAACTCTTTGTGAGAACTGGCCTTGGTTCTGCATCAATCAAATACTATGATTTTAAAAGACTGCATAAAGATTTCTGTGCATGTTTCTATGTCATTGTATAATATGAATTTGTGATCAATTCCCCCACCCCACCCCCAAATAGGCATTTTTGTAATCTGTTTTCTCTGTAATACAGTTCTGTGCATTCTGCGAAGATTCTCACTCATCCAGATGGGGGTCATCTGGAAGTTGAGTCATGGCAACTGGACTTCTTTTCAAAAGAAAACTGAAAAGAAGTCCAATTGCCATGAGTCACCTTCCGGATGTATGTGCATTATCAACACGATATTTGATATACCCGTATATACTCAAGTATAAGTCGACCCGAGTATAAGTCGAGGCCCCTAATTTAACCCCCCAAAACTGGGGAAACGTATTGACTCGAGTATAAGTCTAGGGTGGGAAATGCAGCAGGGCCTGGCAGCTCCTCCTTTGTGAGCTGGGGGAGAGGTGTGTGATGTTTAAAATGACTTTTAGCCACTGACCCAAGCACTTGCCAGGTCCTGCTGCATTTCCCACCCTAAACTCCCCTGTGATGCAGAGGGGGGTCATGAGAAGTGGCACACAATGTTTAAAATGACTTTTAGCCACCGACCCAAGCACTTGCCTCAGTGGCTAAAAGCATTGACCTGCATATAAGTCGAGGGCCCCTTTTTTTAGCCCAAAATTAGTGCTGAAAAACTAGGCTTATACTCGAGTATATACAGTACTTTTTAGCAGGGTGCTGATATTTGCACATGCCTTTTCTGTAAGGTGTGCGCTTGTTGTTGTTTTTAAACAGATAACTATATTATTAAATTTAGGGTGTCTGATGCTGATCCATTTCTAATTGCTCATTAGTTTTGGAGATGCAGATCTGATACCTTCACAAATCCATTTAGTACAAATTTCCCATATATTCCACAATTGCAAAAATAGGTTACATGCAATACCTTTATAGGCCACTATTAAAAAGATCATACCCTTCTTTCATCAGGCATGGTCCACAGAAGTTGCAGACATTGTTAATAAAAGAATAACCGCATGCGTTTCGCTTTACCTAAGGAGGTTGTCTTTTAAGATTCCTTGGATAGATGGTGTTCTTAAAGTCCATGGCTAGGTGATGTTGCAGCCAGGGCAGGAGTCTTGTTAGAGACAGTTGTAGATGGACAGTTGTAAAAAGCTGCTTCTTAAGTCACACCCCCGTTCTTTAAACAAAGGAACATGGGTCATATATCACCCCCAGTATATATTCCAGTATATTCCAGTATAGGACCCTCAGGCTGTTCTCTGCACCAACATCCCAGTGTGAACCTAGGGCAGTGGTGGTGAATCTTTGGCACTCCATTTGTTTTGGACTGCAACCCCAACAGTTCTTTGCCATTAGCCGCACAGGCTTGGAATTCTGGGAGCTGTGGTCCAAGGAGTGCCGAAGGTTCGCCACCACTGACCTAGAGCATGTCCTCCGATTATCAGTTTTTGTTATAAAAGGTTATTTATTGTTCCATATAAAGGAATGGTTCCAAAGCATAAAGCACCTTTACACGAGGCTCTATAATTATTAACCAGAAACAAAACAACCAAGCAGGCATATGAACATTAATGAGTAATGACTACACTTTTCAAAAAGTGATTTTAAATAGAGTTTTAGCATCCTTCTAGCAATCGTTTTGCAGGCTTTATCTCCTAGGAAACATCACACAACATTAGTTCACTGAAGGGCTCCAACAATGGAAAAAGATAAGTGAAAGAGGAGGGGCAGGACATCTCATTCCCTAATTTTTTATGATAATGAAAAATCACTCGCAGCCATAACTCCAGGAATTATTTGAAGAGTGCTGTGCATATCTATGTGACAGGAGGAGAATAGACAATTCCTGTATTTCATTTAGACTCACATCATGGTGAAAGCAGCAACAATCCTCATTACATTTGCTCTATTTTAAACGTGTGCTTAGATTGAAGGTCTTTAATGTATTTGTGCCAGTTACTAGAAATTTATTTTTAGTTTGGCTTGCTTTATAAGTGAAAGTACCGAGTGCTATGTGCTAAAATATGGATTTTTTTTGAATGAAGAAGAATATTCTGGCAAAATTGAAAGCTGAACTACAGTAGGATCCCCATATCCACTGATTCGTTATCCACTGATTCAGTTATCCACGGTTGGCAGGGGGGAAATTAAATAAATAATTCAGCAGCCGAAAAAGCAAGCTACTGTCACAAAACAGAAGTTTTGGGACTTTTGGGGTGTTCTCTCTTATCCACAGTTTTATTTATCCATGGGAAGGCCTGGAACCAATCCTCAGCGGATACTGGGGTCCTACTGTATTCTATAATAAATAGTCACAAGATTTGAGAGCTGGAAGGGATCCCATGGATCACTGAGTCCAGCCCCTGTCTGGAAAGGTACACTGGAGAATCAAACCCCCAAATTCCATCTCTGCAGTCAGATACATAAACCAATGAGCTATCCAGAGGTACAGTAACCCCCTGCCCTTTTGCAGTTCATATACTTACAAGGCAATAGCAAATGCCTTTTGAAAGCATGTAGCTCCAAAAACGCTAAGCTGGTATTGTATTCCATAAATGGGTGATAGTGCTTCAAAGTAGTTCAAAAGAATGAGTAGGATTGTGCTTTTAGAACTACAAAAAGTGTGGAAAATGTTTTTGCAAAGCTGTGTCTATATGGTGTACTTTATAAAGTACCGGCATGGAATATAGACTATTTTAAATACTGAGGATAAATTGTGGAAGGAAGTTCCTCAGCCACACAATTGCTAAGCTCCTTCTTGGCCTTGGATAGGTCATTTTAGTTCCTGAAAGTAATGTTTTGTTGGAGAACCCACAAATAGCTAGAATGTACACCCATGGTGTTATATCGCTACCTGTACAGTTGTAGAGAATATTCCAAAATTTCAGCCACTTGGCTGCCATGTCTTCTTCTTCTTTTTTTATTAAATGACAAACAGCAACAAGAGAGGGGACAAAAACTGTCCCAACACATTTGTTGCTTTTAAAAAAATCCCTGGCATGTCTTTGTACATTGGAATAATCCAATGTACATGGAGATGCCAACCTCCCCTACTTTTTTCAGCAAACCATGGATGATATAAAGCAGAAATGATATACCATGATATCAGTACATTGGCGCCAATCATGGTACACAGTGGAATTCTCAGTGGCTTAAACTCATGAAGTCTTTGCAGTTTTTTGAGATGGCTCTTCCAGAATCATGAAGCTACTGCAGTAATTTTCTAGATTTTAAAAAAGAAACACTATCATTCCAAACTCTCTTAATATCTATGAGGTGAACCTTTTAGGAAGAATCATTTTTAAAGGGGCTGATAGGTTGCCTTGATACCCATATATTTAAAGCCCTACCTAGCTCCAGTCCAAAATATTTTGCTGATGGTGGTGAAAGACAAGATGGCTCCCCCATTCATGTAATGTATACAATCTGATTGGATAGGCAGAGAAGTCTTAATTTCACTGTGGCAATGAAACAGTACAGGAAGCTCGAAAACATTTGAAATTTGGACATAACAGATGGATTCTGAACAAGCCAGGGTCACTAATGTGGCACTAATGTGAATAAAAAGCTAGAAATTTTCCATACCATACCATAAAAATAAGAAAATTAATCTTTCAGTTACATAATGCACAATAACAAATACCATCTGCTGCAGGTTATCCTTCAAGGATAAATAGATGGGAAGCTTGGCCCAGGCCACAGAAGAACATTCTGGGTTAAGAATTTAAGCCCAGTGGTTTGCAGTGGGCACAGCTTCTCTACTTAGAATACCTTTAAATAATTTTTTAAAAAGTTCTATAATGACATGACACTTGAAGAAGAAGAAGGAACAGTGTATAGCATTGGCATCTGTGGGCAGCAGTCCCCTTAGATAAGTGGTTCTCAACCTGTGGGTCCCCAGATGTTCGTAGACTGCAACTCCCAGAAATCCTGGCCAGCTCAGCTAGTGATGAAGACTTCTGGGAGCTGCAATCCAGGAACATCTGGGGCCCCACAGGTTGAGAACCACTGCCTTAGATGATGCAGAACAAACAGCATGGCACCCCAGCTCCTTTCTTCAACATCTCCACCTCATTCTTTGGTGCACAGCATCTGCTATCGGAGGCTGTTGCCTCTCTTTGTCTATTGGTAGGTCCGTACTGTGCCTACAGATAATTTAAAAGGAGAGTTGCTGCTCCCAGAGGTTTCCAAGACTAGCAATTTTCTATTTTTCAAACTTTCCATCCCAGTTCAGCCGGCAGAGCCCTGGGCAGCAGGGCCCCCATGGTGCGCAGGGACGAAAAATACTGTACGTCCTGATTTAGATGATTGCATAGACATAGATACAGACACACATGCACTCAGTGTGAAAACATCCAATTAGTGTGCCTTTACTGTGATTTACCCCTGCTTCTACAATGCTGGTTTGTTTAAAAGAAACATTAAAAGGAAAACACACACCCACACCCTGTTTTATAAACCTGACAACCACCACGATCATTCTGAGTGTATATAATTTTGCATTTCAAATTCATTTACACCATACCGGCACTGTGATTACATTGGGGGGGGGGGACAAAATTTGCTTTCCTAATGATAAATATATTTAGTTGGTAATAAATACTGTTTTGCCAGAGAAAAGAAAAATCTTAGAAACTGAACCTGCTATGGCCCATCAGTTCCTCCCTTGCTGCTCTAGCAAACCTAACCATGCAAAAACCCTTTAAAACACACGTCTTGCACCACTAATGAAATCCTGTCGAGGTTTTGCAGGGAATGTGGAGCTACAAATACATGCTGGGGGGTGGCAGCAGCCTGCAGAGGACATTCTGGCTATAGTATTGTCCACCATTATTTACAATTTAGGCTGTTCATTGCACCTTTGCTTTGTTACTTGCCTGTAACATAAAACTCAGATGACATTTAGAATTGTGTTGGCCAATTGACAGACAAGACAGCTGAATTAACTGAACAGCATCCTTGTGTAAAAATCAGGGTATATTTAATAGAAATTATCTACGAGGAATATTTGTAACAGTTGTTTATTTAAGGAAAGACAGTTACAGTAAGATAACCATGTAATAAACACAAAAAAATTCAAAATAGCATTGTTAATTAACTTTTATCAGTGATCAGCTACCGTTGGAGAGGATCCAGACAGAGATTGTGCCATGATATATCAATGGGCTATATTTTCATGTGGCTGACTGATCTATTTCATGCAACAATTTCAGAGAAAGCATTGGTTTTTCATGTTGGTACAAAAGGAGCCAGTAAAGTTTCAGCAGGCTGTTCTGCTTCCTTTTTGTCCATTTGAATTTTGCTCGTGTAATAATCTGTTATAGTGCTGGGCTGGATACGTATGTTTTCTGAAGTAATCATTGAGGAACAATCGTGGGCATCCCCCGCCAATCGTTGCCCATGCTTTTCTTATGCAGTGTTCTTATTTCTACCATTTAGACTTTGTACTTTATTGTCAGCAGAAGAACAGATACCATTGCTATTCACTCTAGACATGACAAGGAGTGTACTGCTCCTATTGTTTATTTATGACATCTTCCATCACTGTTCCTTCCTTGGATTTGTAATGTGTCTCCTGGTGGTATAACTTGATCTGCCCTACTCAGTAGTCTGCCTCAGATGCTTGTCTTTCATTTCTCAAATACTCACCCTTTCTAAGTCATACTGGCCTTAAGGGGGAGGGAGGGAGAGATCTCTCCGTACAGGGACAGTAGATAGTCTCTAACACCTATTGCTCCGTTGGGTGCAGAGATTATGGTGTCAACCATCCTATTCCATGCTGAACAAGTAATTGATGAGTAGTGGTGTCAAAACTTCGGCCCTCCAGATGCTTTGGACCACAACCCCCACATTCCTTTTTCATTGGCAGTACAGGCTTGGAATTCTGGGAGCTGTGGTCCAAAACATCTGGAGGGCTAAAATTTGGACATCCCTGGTACACGGTGTGGCTGCCATGCTACTGTGCCACAACACCACGGTGCTCTCTCACCACTAGAAACAGGATGTGCTTTTTCAAATCATTCCATGCCAGATGTGAGAGGCAGTAATGTGTCGTATAGTCAGACCAAGTATGGAAATATTTAGGCTATAACAAGGCAATTGCAAGGGAACTGTTAAATAGGGCAGTGAACATTACTCTGTATCAGTAGGTGTGTTGAGTACAAGCTGACTAGCTGACAGCCGAGTATCCAGGAGAAAGAATTCAAGGCAGAAGACAGAGGCTACAGGTCTTTCTTCTCATCCTGGGTTCCAAGAAGACAACCTCAGGCTTTTTCAGTTGGATGTTCATCCCCTTTCATGTAATTTCCAGAGGACAAGGAAGGTGTCTGCCCATGTGCACATAGAGTGCAAACTGCTGTGTTCGCACCTGCCTGCCTTCTCCTCTGATGCTGAAATGCAGAAACACATGGAGAGCAATATTATAGATGGTGGTAGGGGGTGTCTCTTTTTTCCCCTTCTGGTTTTGCTCTCCTATTCCCAAAATTCTGCCCAGGCAACTCCAGCCAAATTCTGGGAGTAAGGGTCATAGAAATCTGAAAGTCCCACCCCCTACTTACCCTGGATGTGGTTTACAGATCCAAACATGAGAGCAATTAGGTTGAACATGCTATGAGGCTTAGCTCTTTGGAGTTCCTTAATGAAGCTCAGTGATTTAGGGATCTGGTGGTAGAGCTAGAGGTTGACAGTTTGATTCTCCATTGTACCTCCTGGGAGAAGAGCCAACCTGTGTGACCTTGGGTGAAAGCTGTACAGCCCCAGAGCTACTTCCTGAAAAAGGAAACGGCAAACTACTTCCAAGTATGTTCTACCTAGGAAACCATGAAAAGGGTTGCCATAAGACAGAACTGACTTGATGGCACATGAGGATTGCTATTCTTAGTGACGGGTTCAATATCCCCTGACTCATTTTTCAACACATGATGAGGTTAAGTCCACCTCCACCTGGTACTAGGCTGACTACTAGGTTTCCATTCAATCCAAAAGAGGCTGGGGTGTGGTAGACATGGGCACGACTCGGCGAAATTGTCATTTCCATTTTTGGTTATCGTTTCCGTTATGTAACGGAAACGGTAACGATAATTAAGCTGTCAGAACTCAAACTCGAACCGAAAAAAGAAAAGTTTGGTCGGGTTTTTCGTTTCCGTTTGTGGCATTGCGGTGATCGTGCAATGCGAAGCACAGAAAAAGTTTTTAAAAGTTTTTTAAAAAAAACCCGACTCCCGGCCAAAAAAGCAGGTGAAAATATGCCTGCCTGAGGCTTTGCCACCTACCACAGGGGTGGTTTCTGGGGGGTCCCCGGCCTTCCCCCTCTCTTCTCCTGTCCTGGGCTGCTTGCACCAGGCTGGGGGGGGGGTCATCCTCATCGTCTCACCATGCAATGCGGTGGGGGGGGATCCAAAATGGCGACCGCAATTTTTCGTTTGAAATCGTGGTCAAAAGACAAACCAAATCACCACAGAAACATGTGAAATTTATTTATTTTAAATGCCTGAATTATTATAGTAGCAGCAGTGGGTTTTTTTATAGCAATAAAACGTCGTATTGATTTTATTTTATTTTATTTTATATTTTATTTTTTTAGACCTGCCCATTTGGGCTGGGCATGGGATGGGACCATGCAAATTGTTTGAACCATTCCACCAATGGCATTGCCAGGTTTTTGACTGACACTTCTGGATGTCTCAGAGGGCATAAAAAGCCAAGGCACCTTCCAGAAATCGCAGTCGGGTGTATGAATGTGGTTGAGGGAGGAGGGCTGGCTGCTGGTGCTGGTGTGATCCGATTGAGGAGGGAGGCTGGAGGCTTTAGGATTTAAGTTAGGCAGGCAGGGAGGGAATTGAATTTAGAAAATAATTTCTTTGATTCCCTGCAGCTTTGTCTGCTGAAGGGAATAGCAGTTTATTCTTTATTTCTTCTCTGGCAGTTTGTGAGGATTTTTTTTCTGATATTGGATAAAGGGGGTGGTTCGACCTGGAGTGGGAGGTGTGGATTTATTTTAAAAATATATTATATACTGCCATTTATTTTCTATTTTCCCAACTTCAATTTGTTTGCACACACACACGTTTGGGGTGCAAGCCAAGAACAGAACCTGTATCCTAAGTGATATCCTAACTGCCCACTCGCCCGCCCACCCGTGCTGCCACCCGCCTGCAGCCCGTGTCACTGCCCGCCCACTCTCCCGCCCGCGGCCGCCCCCGCCCGCTCGCCCGCCCGCCGCCTAGGGCGCAAAAACACCTAGTGCCGGCCCTGATTGCAGGATGCCCCTATGCTCTGGGAAGTCAAATCGTGCTAAATTGCGGTGGAAACGACAAACGACAAACGGAAACGACAAATTTTTGAAAAATTTCACAACAAACGGAAACAACCTGAAATGGACCCGTTCCGACAGGCCAAAACTCGAAACGTCATTTTTTCTGGTCGTGCCCATGTCTAGTGTGTGTCATGGAGGCTGTGGGGAAAAAAGAATGTGAATGTGGCATGTAGGAGGACATCCTATAGATACATGCTGCTCATGTCAGGAAAACAGAAGGGGCAGGGGGGAAAAAAAGGCTGCAGAGCCCTTTGGAAGCCAAACTCAAGAGCAAATGGCAAGAGGTGGGGCAATGAGGAAGTGGTTACACTGAGGTAGGAAACGTGATGTTAAAAGGCCGATGTCGAGATTAAGCCCTTGTAAAAAGAATTAAAACAGCACAAGTGACACAACCTGCTATTTTTTTGATGTCGGGTTTCAAGAATGCCTACCCTTGGGCTGCAATGTTTCAATAGATTATTGTTGTCCTTTGCCAAGGCTAGATTAGATTGCATTAAGCTGTCTGGCAAACCCAGTCTGCTCAATTTCCCCATTTAATTCTTCAGAAGCTGGGCAGAGGTTGCACAAAATCTGGACCCAACGGTACTTGCAATAAGGGAATGGTATAGAAATACTAACTAACTAACTAACTAACTAACTAACTAACTAACTAACTAACTAACTAACTAACTAACTAACTAACTAACTGTATATACTCGAGTATAAGCCTAGTTTTTCAGCCCTAATTTTGGGCTGAAAAAAGGGGCCCTCGACTTATATGCGGGTCAGTACTTTTAGCCACTAAGGCAAGTGCTTGGGTCGGTGGCTAAAAATCATTTTAAACATTGTGTGCCACTTCTCATGACCCCCCTCTGCATCACAGGGGAACGGTGCACGATGTTTAAAATAACTTTTAGCCACTGACCCAAGCACTTGCATAAGTGGCTAAAAGTCATTTTAAACATCACACACCACTCCCCCAGCTCACAAAGGAGGAGCTGCCAGGCCCTGCTGCATTTCCCACCCTAGACTTATATTCGAGTCAATACATTTCCCCAGTTTTGGGGGGTTAAATTAGGGGCCTTGACTTATACTCGTGTCAACTTATACTCGAGTATATACGGGTAACTAACTAACTAACTAACTAACTAACTAACTAACTAACTAACTAACTAACTTTGCCAAGAATGAAGAGGAAAGGAAGATCTCTGGAGAACTCAGTGATGTGAACTTTGTTCTTCTTAGGAACATGTTTTATTTGGGGAAGTGGGGAGGGACACACACACACACACACACACACACAGCCCTTTTTGAACTCTCCTGCCATGGCTGAAGAAAATTCTCTTTTCCTGCACCACAGGTTTTGATTAGTGGAACTGTTGTGGATGATTTACAAGGTGAATAATGCTGCCTGTTTGCATCTGCTGGCAGAGTCAAGTGTTTCTCGCTGTGAAGAAATTTCAAATTACTTTTCAAATAAGATCACTCAAATCCAGGCTGACGTGCTTGTCCCAGTATTAGCAAATTCATGACTTTTTTATTGTTTTGTTAAAGCTTCGGCACAGTGGTGCTCACGTGACTGCAGGTTCTGAGGTAATTTCTTTAAAACAGCAACAACAATGCAATTTTATATTTTTTAGCTTATAATATAGCTTGATTAGTTGCCATTGAATGTGTGTGGTATTGAAAGTGGTTGATGCATTGCTCCTGGAAATTAGGAATAGGAGACGACAGCAACTGCTTTGAGGCATGTATAGAATCTTTGATATTATTCACAATTTCCCCACATGTGCTGGGTGACCCATTGCCTACTATAACTGCTGTGATGTTCCTTTCATGTGACATCTGAAATGTGGGTGCAATGAGGAGCATTTAGTGACATAGAAGCAAACATGTTGTGGAATCAGGGGTTTCAGGGTAGAGGTGCTGGAACATTTTGACTACCAGGATAACTATGTGACTTCCGGCCTCCCACCACACCCCCGCTGTTGCCTCTGAGATTCGTTGTAATCCTCACAGTAGTTGGGAGCAGCAGATACTAATTGTGACGTGCCCCTTACACACACTGGGTTTTCACTTGCTGCCATCACCATATTCACTGGACACTTATATGTATTTGAGAGAGAGAGTCACACCAGGTAATATAGTTTTAAAACAAACATGAAACATTTATTGGTTTACAATTAGATGTTCAGTATTATGATAGCTTTAGCCGATGTTATGGTACTGCATACATGAAATCTTATAATAATGTGTTTCCTTTCTAAACCAGATCCTTTTCAGTGGCAGGATCTCCCTGACCAACTGACAATCTAACTGACTCTCAGTTCTCTGAACAACTCTCAGCTCTAACCCAAACTGAACTCAAACTGAACTTAACTGAACTGAACTCAAACTGAACTGTCCATCACCCCTTACGTTCCAATATATAACATTCTTAGCCCCTCCCACCAGCTCGGTGATTGGCTATTCAAATCAGAGTCATAAATATTCATACTTGTATTAACCCTTTTCACCACACTGATGGGGTAGGATACTCAAATAATGAAAATTATCAGCAACAGGATATTGCTTTGAGCTATCCATGCTGTAATGCAAAGCATTTTAGGATGCCTTGATTTTTAGATGGGTAATTAAGATCCATTTGCTGTAAAAAAAGACCTACTGCTGGCAGAGATTTAAAAATCTGCTTGGCCTGGTGATATCCTTTTTTCATGTACAAGGTACTGGAGATTGTCATGTATAACATGTACACTCGATATATAGAAGGTCAAGAGAGAACTTTTGTTGGCATTTTAGAGGTCTGCTGGAGTGCTGCAGTGCACGGGAACCCTATGGCGCAGTGGTTAAATGCCTGTACTGGAGATAAAACTGCTTATGGTTGATTCAGCCATCCACCCTTCCGAGGTCGGTAAAACGAGTACCCAGCTTGCTGGGGGGGGGCAATGTGTAGCCTTTATACTGTAATTAAAAACTGTAAACTGCCCAGAGACTACTTGAAGTGGTATGGGGCAGTATATAAGCAGAACACTTTGCTTTGCTTTTTGGCCCTTTTCATGGAATGATCACCAGTGGTGTGAGGCAATTGGCATTAGTATTAAAAATATATATGCAGGCTCTTTCAGCCAAATAGAGCAGAAAAGAAGCTCTCTTTCAGGTTTACAGAGAAAGCAGAGTTCCAAATGGAGAGGCTTCCAGCTACCTCACACAGTTGCCTATTAATGTTGTCTTTATTAGTACAGAAATAGAATATAAATCACATGGGGTTTCAGATTATTGTAATAGCTTTGGCTTAATCCATTATCCTTTGCCTAGAATAAGTCCATTAATTCTCAGCCTTTTTAGCAGCATAAAATGCATTATAGTTTACTGTTGGGGACAAGGACAAAGATAATTCCCAATAATGAACCTCAGAGTAGAATGGAACAAAAGTCAACTAGCATATCAAGAAAGAGCAGGAGATAGAAAATATATTGTTAGAGAGAAATATAATTTGATGTTTTGCACTTGTGGCCTCCCTATCTAGAGTTATGGGAGGTAGTATTTGAACCAAAAAGAAGGGACTGAGTGCTTAATTATCATGATGAAGGTCTATAGCTTAGTGGTGGGTCAGGCACTTTGGAAGCAAGAGCCCCAGCTTCAGCCCTGGCTCCTTCAGATAGGGCAGGGGGTTACGTCTGTCTGGCACCCTGGAGCGATGCTGCTAAACAAGGAACACTGCAATGTTACCTACTGCTTGGAATTAACTTGTTGCAAATAACGAGTTGCTTCTTCCTCCCAATAGCAAAGGTTTGAACTACACCATGTTCTGAGTTTGTCCACACAGTGGTATCATCCCCAGCTGTGGTGGAATGGCTGTGAAATGTTCTGGTATGCCTGTACTGCAGATTTGAATATAGTATATCATCCTATTACAGTATTTGTATCCCTATACTGTATGAGATACTTTGTGTCATCCTTCGGACCACCTGACCGCACATGTCTGGAATCACTCCCTGAGATCCCTGGCCCCGTATCAATCACCCTCTCCTGCCTGTCTTCTTCACCCTCACTCGAGTGGTTTATAAATGTAAATAATAAATAAATAAATACATTTACACTTCTCCCACTCCCTCTTGGTTTACTCAGATGCTATTCTGAAGCCTTTGGGTGTCAACTTATTACCTTTCTGTCAGTATGTGAGTTTAGCAGTTGTAGAAAAGAACAGCTGATAACCCAAGAACACAAAAAAGGAGCAGTGTTCAGGTGTGGAGGGGTGGAGACTGGCCTGCAGAAACACATTTCTAAGGCAACACAATTAAATGACAACCACCCACAAGATGTGCAGATCAGCATGCAACAAAATGGCGCCAGGGTTCACTTAGCACATTGGACACTGGAGCAAATTGGAGCAAAAATACTTCACTGCCAAACCTGAAAAGAAATAATTGTTTCTAAGAAATGGGAAAGTACGGGTACTTTTAGGACTTGTAGTTCTAACAATAACTGATTGCAGTAATTTTATATATTAGATTCCAAGCTCTGTCCTGAACTGTCTCTTCAAGAAACTGGTGTGGATTGTAATAGAAGCTCTCCCTCATTTTATTTGTGATTCAGTATGAAGTATACACTTTTCCATACCTTACATGATTCAGTTGTGTTGGCATACAATTCCCATAACCTTTTTTGCCTAGAAGGTTATGGAAATCACACTTCAGTGTATCAGGAAGGTGCCAGCTTCCTAGGTTAAGATGCGCAGAATGCTCAAAAGATGTTCTGTGCAGATTCTTTCTTTTTCCTGGACAAAGAAGCATCTAGAACTGTGTTCCCCAACCTTGGGTCCCCTGATGGTCTTGGACTAAAACTCCCAGAAACCTTCCTCACTAGCTGTGCTGGCCAGGATTTCTGGGTGTTGTGGTCTAAGAACATTGAAACACTGGTCTAGAACTTGTTTTGACTCTCTTGCTGTTTCAGTTGTTGGAATGTCCACAAAACTCAGGAGGAGAATACAATACGGTTTGTGAAGGTAGACCCTTGGCCGGTCTTGATATAAGGAAGCGTCTGAGGTTTCAGTGGCTAAGCATTTCTCTTGACATATAATTTTATTTTCTACATATGTTTTTGTGCAAGGACTCACAAAAGCAAAGCAAAGAGAAAGGTCTTTAAACGTCTGTATTTGAAGGACTTGAGTACTGCATAGTTGCACTGGAGACTGACATTGTTGTCTTCTTTTAGTTCAAGTATATTTAGGGGTTCTATCTGCTCAATTATATGAGGAAAGACTGAGAGAACTGGGTATGTTGAGCCTTGAGAAAAGAAGGCCGAGGGGAGATTGTCAGAGAGAGGAGGACTCTGTCAAACAGGATCTGGTCTCATTCAACCCAGAATGCAGGGCATGCAACAATGGGCTCAGCGCACAGGAAGCCAGATTTTGGTTGAATATTCCTGGACAAGGGGTTGGGCTTGATGGCCTTATAGGTCCCTTTTAATTCCATCTTTCTATGAATCTATATGACTACACCATGTCACCTGAAAAAATGCCGGCAATCTGTATATCACATGATCCTTTTGGACACACTTTATTGTCTTTCATATTTGCTTCCCTCAGCATTAGGATAAATGCCATGTTTCCCACATTGAGAGACGCAGCAGACCCATGCCACCAAGAACAATTGTAACAACCAATAAGTAATTGGAGATAAGAGGCTCTGTAAAGGCACGGAAGACTAGGTTGCAGCTGAGGAAGCTGTTACACTGAATTGAAGTGTACTTTGTAGCTCTGGCAGCAGTGGTGTTTGAGCCCGTTCCTGAGTAAACAGGCATGCAATTGTAGGATGCCTTAGAAACTTGGAGGCTAGATGTTCAAACCTAGCTCCACTGGGGTTGCCAAACTTTCAGGGGACTAGTTCAGGTTTCAGGAATTGCGGCACCCCAATAGAACTCCAGGCAGGGAGAGAAGTCTCAGGGTAAGTAGTATTGGGGAGGAGAAATTTGTTTTCCTGTGTCTGAGACGTCTGAAGGCATATGTCTTGACCCATTCCCATTTAGCACTAAGGCTTAGTGAAAGAGCAGGACTCTGTTTACATGTGTGCTGTGATTTGTATTATCGGTCCACCAAAAAGTCAGGAGCAAGAAGAGAGGTTTGGAGAAAAGGCTGGTGGGAGTATCTACTTGGTCCAATCATGGCAACTGGAGCAATTCAGGGAGAAGATCACCAGTAGACATGGGCACGACTTGGCGAAATTGTCATTTCCGTTTTCGGTTATCATTTCCGTTACGTAACAGAAACGGTAACGATAATTAAGCCGTCAGAACTCGAACTCGAACCGAAAAAAGAAAAATTTGTTCGGGTTTTTTGTTTCCGTTTGTGGCATTGCGGCGATCGCGCAATGCGAAGCACAGAAAAAGTATTTAAAAGTTTTTTTTAAAAAACCCGACTCCCGGCCAAAAAAGCAGGCGAAAATATGCCTGCCTGAGGCTTTGCCACATACCAGAGGGGTGGTTTCTGGGGGGTCCCCGGCCTTTCCCCTCCTCTTTTCCTGTCCTGGGCTGCTTGCACCAGGCTGGGGGGGGGGGTCATCCTCGTCGTCTGTCTCGCTGCATGCCATGCGGTGGGGGGGGATCCAAAATGGCCACCGCAATTTTTCTTTTGAAATCGTGGTCAAAACACACACCAAATCACCACAGAAACATGTGAAATTTATTTATTTTAAATGTCTGAATTTTTATAGTAGCAGCAGTGGGTTTTTTATAGCAATAAAACGTCGTATTGATTTTATTTCATTTCATTTTATTTTTTATTTTTTCAGACCTGCCCATTTGGGCTGGGCATGGGATGGGACCATGCAAATTGTTTGAACCATTCCACCAATGGCATCACCAGGTTTTTGACTGACACTTCCGGATGTCTCGGAGGGCATAAAAAGCTGAGGCACCTTCCAGAAATCGCAGTCGGGTGTATGGATGTGGTTGAGGGAGCAGGGCTGGCTGATGGTGCTGGTGTGATCCGATCGAGATTGAGGAAAGAGGCTGGAGGCTTTAGGATTTAAGTTAGGCAGGCAGGGAGGGAATTGAATTTAGAAAATAATTTCTTTGATTCCCTGCAGCTTTGTCTGCTGAAGGGAATAGCAGTTTATTCTTTATTTCTTCTCTGGCAGTTTGAGGATTTTTTTCTGATATTGGATAAAGGGGGAGGTTCGACTGGGAGTGGGAGGTGTGGATTTATTTTAAAAATATATTATATACTACCATTTATTTTCTATTTTCCCAACTTCAATTTGCTTGCACACACACACATTTGGGGTGCAAGCCGAGAACAGAACCTCTATCCTAAGTGATATCCTAACTGCCCACTCGCCCGCCCGCCCACGCCACCACCTGCCTGCGGCCCGCGCCGCCGCCCGCCCACTCGCCCACCTGCGGCCACCACCCGCCCATGGCCCCCCGCCACCGCCGCCTGCCCGCCCCTCCCCCCGCCGCCCGCCCCTGCCCCACCTGCCGCCTAGGGCACAAAAACACCTAGCGCCGGCCCTCATTGCAGAATGCCCCTATGCTCTGGGAAGTCAAATCACGCTAAATCGCGGTGGAAACGACAAACGACAAACGGAAACGACAAATTTTTGAAAAAATTTGCAACAAACGGAAACGACCCGAAACGGACCCGTTCCGACAAACGAAAACTCGAAACATCATTTTTTCTGGTCGTGCCCATGTCTAATTACCAGTGTCATAATTTGCAAATATTTTTGTTGCATAAGCCCTAGCAGCAGTGGCGTTGGACACAGCGTTTTTTAAAAAAAATATTCTTATGGGCTGGTAATGAGTCTTCCACAGCTCCAGGTACCTTGGGAGAAGTCTTTATGTGCCATATGTTGACAGACTACAAGAGCAAGCCCTAATAAGACTGCGTGGGAGGTGCAGCCTAGTAGGAATGACTGTACCTCCTCTTCTAGCCACTAAAATTAGATTTCCTTCCTTGTGCTTAGTTGGATTTGATCCCATGTGTGCCTCCATTTACCCAGCTTCCTCTTACCTGTTTTTATTCTCAGTTGGTCCAGAGGCAGGTCTGGCCTCCACCCCAAATCCTGTCACAAGGACTTATCCCATCCAGTAACTTCAGGTTTTGGTAGTCAGGCCAAAATGTCAGGGAATGGGGTAGGTTGCATCTGAGTTTACCCTAATACAGGGGTGGTCAGACTTCGGCCCTCCAGATGTTTTGGACCACAACACCCAGAATTCCAAGCCTGTGGGAGTTGGAATTCTAATGCCCTAATACCTTAGTCTCCTTAAGATCATCAGGAGAGGCTTCTCTGTTGCTCTCCTAAATGTTGGGACTCCCCACCAGAGAAGATTAGGCTAGTCCTAGCCTTGCTGTTCTTCTACAAGCCAGTAGGCAAAAGACCTTTCTCTTTCAGCAAATAAGATATTTTATAAGATTATGATATATTATGAAACAAAACATAAGCCAAAATGCAATCAAACAATGAAATAAAACATTTCAGTCTCCCTTGTCAGAACATACCAGCACCATCCTAGGGAGTCAGGATAGCAGGTTAGAAATTGTAATCTATGTGCAGTAGACATGGGCACGACCAGAAAAAATGCCGTTTCTAGTTTTCATTTGTCGGAATGGGTCTGTTTCGGGTCGTTTCTGTTTGTTGCAAAAATTTTCAAAAATTTGTCGTTTTCGTTTGTTGTTTCCACTGCAATTTAGCACGATTTGACTTCCCAGAGCATAGGGGCGTCCCGCAATCAGGGCCAGTGCTAGGTGTTTTTGTGCCCTAGGTGGTGGGCGGGGCGTTGGGCGGGGGGAGGTGCGGGCGGGTGGGGGTGGCGGGGGGCCATGGGTGGGCAGCAGCCGCAGGTGAGCGAGTGGGTGGGCGGCAGCGCAGGCCGCAGGTGGGTGGCGATGCGGGCGGACAGGCGAGTGGGCAGTTAGGATATCACTTAGGAAGGATAGAGGTTCTGTTCTTGGCTTGCACCCCAAATGTGTGTGTGTGCAAGCAAATTGAAGTTGGGAAAATAGAAAATAAATGGTAGTATATAATATATATTTAAAATAAATCCACACCTCCCACTCCCAGTCGAACCTCCCCCTTTATCCAATGTCAGAAAAAAATCCTCAAACTGCCAGAGAAGAAATAAAGAATAAACTGCTATTCCCTTCAGCAGACAAAGGTGCAGGGAATCAAAGAAATTATTTTCTAAATTCAATTCCCTCCCTGCCTGCCTAACTTAAATCCTAAAGCCTCCAGCTTCCCTCCTCAATCTCGATCGGATCACACCAGCAGCAGCAGCCAGCCCTCCTCCCTCAACCACATCCATACACTCGACTGCGATTTCTGTAAGGTGCCAGCATCCAGAAGTGTCAGTCAAAAACCTGGCGATGCCATTGGTGGAATGGTTCAAACAATTTGCATGGTCCCATCCCATGCCCAGCCCAAATGGGCAGGTCTAAAAAAATAAAAATAAAATAAAATAAAATAAAATCAATACGACGTTTTATTGCTATAAAAAACCCCACTGCTGCTACTATAAAAATTCAGGCATTTAAAATAAATAAATTTCACATGTTTCTGTGGTGATTTGGTGTGTTTTTTGACCACGATTTCAAAAGAAAAATTGCAGTCGCCATTTTGGATCTCCCTCACTGCATGGCATGCAGCGAGACAGACGACGAGGATGACCCCCCCCCCAGCCTGGTGCAAGCAGCCCAGGACAGGAGAAGAGGGGGGGAAAGGCTGGGGACCCCCCAGAAACCACCCCTCTGGTAGGTGGCAAAGCCTCAGGCAGGCATATTTTCACCTGCTTTTTTGGCCGGGAGTCGGGTTTTTTTAAAAAAACTTTTAAAACTTTTTCTGTGCTTCGCATTGCGCGATCGCCGCGATGCCACAAATGGAAACGAAAAACCTGACCAAATTTTTCTTTTTTCGGTTCGAGTTCGAGTTCTGACGGCTTAATTATCATTACCGTTTCTGTTACGTAATGGAAATAACCGAAAACGGAAACGACAATTTCGCCAAGTCATGACCATGTCTAATGTGCAGACAGGTGGGACCCAGAGTAGAGGGGGAACAAGGTGATGCAGCTGCGGCTCTGTGGGGGAAAATGAGCTCTGTCAGTCTCTCTCTCTCTCTCTCTCTCTCTCTCTCTCTCTCTCTCTCTCTCTCTCTCTCTCTCTGTGTGTGTGTGTGTGTGTGTGTGTGCGCGCGCGTGCGCGCAGCCAGCCAGTGGGGTATTTGTGTTTGCACACACACATTACACCTCTCTCCTCCTAGGAACGGATGATATATCAATAAGATATAGTGGTCAGTCTGGGAAAAGATGGGCTGCCAGATATATCAGTGCAGAGGATGATTTGATGGTGATTGGGAAAGATCCCATGCAAAAATCATATGAAATCAAGAGGCTACGGTAAGATCTGGTTTCCTTTACCCATAAACCTCTTTTGCTGATATTTAAATTTAAAGAGAGATGATTGGCACCACCAGCCAATCCTCTTTTTTTAAATTTTAATAAAAGAGGTGTATGGGTAAAATTTACTGTTCTGACTCTTGAGCTACCCACAAAATTGGGTGCCTGTAGGATACATTTTGTATTGTAAAAATATTTTTAAAGAAATTAATAATAATGAAACAAAATGAAATAACAAAGAAAATGAAATAAAACAAAAGGCTACTTTTCTATTTTGTGCCCAATTCTAATATTGCCTATGTTTTATTAGTATCATAGTTGTTAGATCAGTTTAGTATTTGTATCCTTACTGTTGTTAGCTTTAATATTGACTTTTAATGATGTCATCTCCTGTGGGCCCTCTTAAGGAGAATGGTGGGGTAAAAATATTTTAAACAAAAATACATTCTATCTATTTTTCTTGGGCCTTACTTTGCATGCAGTGGCCTGTCTACTTCTAGAATGTTGGCCTTAGGGGCCTAAAGCATGAAAAAAAAAATCGCCATCCTGGCTTAATCATGACTGGGCTACTCCTGCCACATACATAACAGATGCCATATACAGTGGGCCCTTGTATAACATACAGTTCGTATAACGGAAAATCTGTACAACGGAAAAAAATTCCATCACCACTCCCCCTCCCCCCCCCGCTCCAACACGGGAGCAGGCAGTCTCTGGGGCTCTTAACCGAAGATGCAAGCTGGCCATGGAGGAGTCCCAGGCCAGCCCTCTGAGCCCAGCTGGGCACCCACAGCAGCGGTGGCTTTGGCGGGGGAGGAGGAGGAGGAGGAGTGCTAGGTCAGCCCACTCGGCTTTGGTGGGCACCCACAACAAAGGTTCTTCAGGGATGGCCGCTCATCTATTTTCCTTCCCCCTTTCTGTCTCTCTTTCTCTTCCCCCTCCCCACAACTGCACTTCATCTCCTCCCGAGCTGAGGCCACCTGATGGTGCTGTGGATCAGTGCTCCCGGAGCTGGCGCCAGCAGAGGAGGTGGTGGAACGTGCCCAGGGCGGGCGGCGCAGTTGGCCCGTTCGCAGAGCCTGTGTCTCTGGCTGCTGCTGCTGCTGCTCAGTCTTGCAGGTGGTTTTGCTTTCCCTCTGAGCAGCAGCAGCAGCAGAAGTGACTGTGTCATCCCTTCCTCCTTTGTCTCTGTCCCCGCCCCTCATTCATGAGTTGGATCCTGTGCTCCGCAGGCTTCAACTCACTGTTCCTCGCTGAGAGAGAGAGAGAGAGAGAGAGAGAGAGAGAGAGAGAGAGAGAGAGAGAGAGAGAGAGAGAGCAGGGAAGCTAGTGAGCGCCTTCCCGGTCCCAGATGTAAAACTTCTTCTCCCCAGCAAGGCAAAGGAACAAGAGAGAGTGCAAGCACACCCACACAAACACACCCACACTAGATCCCTTGGGGAGACAGCGGGGATCCACATCGGACGGGGGCGTCCAACAACTGCATGCTGAGCTCAGAAGAGACAAGAAGCAGCAGGAAGAGGCATGGGGAGCTGCACCAGGAGCAACAGCAGCAGCACGCCCACACACACCACTTCCCTGCCTCCCAGGGCTTTGTGGCACCTCCTCCATCTCCTCCCCTCCCGCTCATTCCCTCCCAGTGGCTGCCTAGTAGCAGCAGCCAGCAGACCCGCGGGGGAACTGGTGGGGCTGTGAGCGATTGGGGAGGGGGGATGGACCGGGCAAAGGAGGAGAGGAAGCGAGCCATGAATTCTGCGGTTGCTCGCTCCGGGCTGCACCAGAATTCTTACAAAAAGAAACCTTGGTGGGGTGAACCCCCCCCCCCACAATTGCATGATTGCTTTTCTCCTGCCCCCATCGCCATCCGGTGCGGCCTCTCTTTCCTCCTTGCAAAAGGGTGGAGGTGGTCCTCCAGAGCCTGCCCCCCCATGCCAGAACGGCCCTCCCAAGAAGGGCAGCAACCGGAGAACCAGCTGCTGCTCAATCAAGGCGTTCTTCTCAGGGGACCTGGAGGGCGACCCCTGAAGGCGCCGTGGGTGACTGGTCGCCCGTGGTCGATGTCTTGGACAGCCCTGAGGTAGGACATCAAAGCTGGACAGCCCTGGTCTTGGCTATGCATTGGAACGGATTAAATCTGTTTTCAATGCATTCCTATGGGAAATTGCAATTTGTACAACGGAAAATTTGTATAACGTACTTTCATTTGGAACGAATTAATTACATTATACAAGGTACCACTGTACTCTTAGCTGAAATCTGTGGGTACTGTAGTGTGTTTTGATGCCTTACTACCTAGCCTTCTCAGTTCTTATTGTTTTTATTCTTTGTTATTGTGAGAGGAACAAAACTGAAGTATTTGAATGTAATATGTGTTTTTGAACAATCCGTACATAAGATATAGTTAAATTATTACAATGGAACTTGTTTATTATAATAACGTAGCGATTTTATTTCTCCATTCTTGGTATCTTAGTACCTGATACTATACTAGTACCGTTTCCATGGAAACAGCACACACTGTTCCTTTTGCTTGACCTTAAGTTCAAGCCCTGCTGTTGCTGTTGAAATGCCAAGAAACACCTACACTTTTACTTAAAACAAAATTTATATATGCAAAAATAAAATTGGAAAAAAAAAGAGAGTGAAGATTCATGATTTATATTCTGGCAAAACACAGGAGAAAAAAATCCTTGTGACAAGTGAACGAGAATTAAGTTTTGACTATTTTAACGGCCAGCCACATTGGGTTTCTCAAATCACTTAGATTTGGATGGAATCATTATCTATTAACGTTTGTAAGCTACGTGTTTTGTTTCTTAGGGGTTGAGTTAGGTGGATAAAAGCTTCCCCTTTTAACAAGTCTATCTTTGAAAATATGGAGTTCAGCATCAGCCTGCGTGCATTAGAAAGAAATTCTAATTCTTAGAATTAGGGAAAAAGGTAAGAGTGAGTCTGGACAAAATGTACATGAAAAATTAGTGTTCTAGACATTTTGTTAAGAATAGTAATTCTCTAGAAATGTACAGGTTATCAGAAAATGTATCATTCTTTAGCAAAGTGGAATCTGAGGAAAGAGGCATGCCAACTCTGCTTAACTGGATACCACATTCTTGGAGTTCAGTCGTACAACTTTTCAGCTGTACCTGGAAATGTCAGGAGGCATTCTGTAGACATTCAGTATGCAAAATGTAGCTTGTGCCACTGAGCTAGGGTCTTGTTCCCTCAAATGCAAAATAAAAACGATGGTTGAGTCTGGATGGTAGAATTCTATTGCGTTGAATCGTGGGTGGAAGGGAAATGGTAGAAGCTTCTTAGGTTAATTGAAGGGGCTCTGGTTGCATGTTTGTCATGCTTTGATCAAGTGTTTAGTTGCACAACGGGAATTTTATGAATTAGAATAGCTTTTTGAGATTTCTCTTTAACACATGGTTAATATTCTTGCCCGTTTCTCTTTGATGTAGTCTAACCATGGCAGAATACAAAACATTTAATGCATTAAGAAAATGCAATGTGTCGACATGAGTGCTCTAAACTGGTTGAATGTATCTGGATTTGAGGTGTATGTAGAGATAATCCCGAGTGGTATATGAACTTGAAGGACATATAAAAATAAAGATGTGTTATGTCAGTATGGTGTTATATATTAGTTGAGATTGACATAAGAACATAAGAACAGCCCTGCTGGAACAGTCCACAGCCCATCCAGTCCAGCATTCTGTCTCACTCAGCGACTCACTATTTGCTTCAGGGTATTCCCAAGCAGAGGTCTTCACCTGCTTATGATTCCATGCAAATGACATTGAGAGATATCCTGCCCATCTCTCCAACCGGAAGTTGTCCTTAGGCATCCATAATGATAGCCATTGATACCCTTGTTCTCCATGAACTTGTCTAATCCTTTCTTAAAGCTGTCAAGGATGACAGCTGTCACCACTTCTTCTGACAAGGAGATCGATAGACCAGTGATCCTCTGGGTGAAAAAACACTTTCTCTTATTTGTTTGAGATCTAGCACCCAAATGTTTCATGGAGTGCCCCCTAGTTCTAGTGTTGTGCAATAAGGAAAACAGTTTTTCCTTATCTACTTTGTCCACACCATGTATTAGACATGGGCACGACCAGAAAAAATGACGTTTCGAGTTTTCGCTTGTCGGAATGGGTCCATTTCGGGTCGTTTCCGTTTGTCGCAAAAATTTTCAAAAATTTGTCGTTTCCGTTTGTCGTTTGTCATTTCCACCGTGATTTAGCGCGATTTGACTTCGCAGAGCATAGGGGCGTCCCACAATCAGGGCCGGCGCTAGGTGTTTTTGCACCCTAGGCGGCGGGGTGGGGGGGGTGGGGGGGCGGGTGAGCGGGTGGGGGGCGGCCGCGGGCGGGCGAGTGGGTAGGCGGCAACATGGGCCGCAGGCGGGTGGCGGCGCGGGCGGACGGGCGAGTGGGCATTTAGGATATCACTTAGGATAGAGGTTCTGTTCTCGGCTTGCACCCCAAATGTGTGTGTGTGCAAGCAAATTGAAGTTGGGAAAATAGAAAATAAATGGTAGTATATAATATATATTTAAAATAAATCCACACCTCCCACTCCCAGTCGAACCTCCCCCTTTATCCAATATCAGAAAAAAAATCCTCAAACTGCCAGAGAAGAAATAAAGAATAAACTGCTATTCGCTTCAGCAGACAAAGCTGCAGGGAATCAAAGAAATTATTTTCTAAATCCAATTCCCTCCCTGCCTGCCTAACTTAAATCCTAAAGCTTCCAGCCTCCCTCCTCAATCTCGATCGGATCACACCAGCACCAGCAGCCAGCCCTCCTCCCTCAACTACATCCATACACCCGACTGCGATTTCTGGAAGGTGCCGGCATCCAGAAGTGTCAGTCAAAAACCTGGCGATGCCATTGGTGGAATGGTTCAAACAATTTGCATGGTCCCATCCCATGCCCAGCCCAAATGGGCAGGTCTTAAAAAAATAAAATAAAATAAAATAAAATCAATACGACGTTTTATTGCTATAAAAAACCCCACTGCTGCTACTATAAAAATTCAGACATTTAAAATAAATAAATTTCACATGTTTCTGTGGTGATTTGGTGTGTTTTTTGACCACGATTTCAAAAGAAAAATTGTGGTCACCATTTTGGATCCTCCCCCCACCCATGGCATGGCGAGACCACGAGGATGACACCCCCCCAGCCTGGTGCAAGCAGCCCAGGACAGGAGAAGAGGGGGGGGGAAAGGCTGGGGACCCCCCAGAAACCACCCCTCTGGTAGGTGGCAAAGCCTCAGGCAGGCATATTTTCACCTGCTTTTTTGGCCGGGAGTCGGGTTTTTTAAAAAAAACTTTTAAAACCTTTTTCTGTGCTTCGCATTGCGCGATCGCCACGATGCCACAAACGGAAACGAAAAACCCGACCAAATTTTTCTTTTTTCGGTTCGAGTTCGAGTTCTGACGGCTTAATTATCGTTACCGTTTCTGTTACGTAATGGAAACGATAACCGAAAACGGAAATGACAATTTCGCCGAGTCGTGCCCATGTCTACCATGTATGTTTTTATACACTTCAATCAGGTCACCTCTTAGGCACCATCATTCAAGAGTGAAGAGGCCCAGCCTTTGCAGCCTCAGATGGTAAGGAAGGTGTTCCAGTTTCCTAATCATTCTGGTTGCCCTCCTCTGCACTTTTTCCATTTCCATACTATCCTTATGGAGGTATGGTGACCAGAACTTTGGATTATTTTTTCTATCACCACAAATATGTGTGCACAAGCCTATTTTTAACAGTTTATTTTTGTATATTGATTACTGTAAAGAAAGAGAGGCTGCAGAGAACTTTTTCACACTTTTTTGAATATTTGTTCAAATTCTTTTTATTTGAATGAACTATAAAATTGCTTGGGTGGATTAAGTAAAATGTGTACTTGGCCTTATTTTCCAGGTTTTATTTTGGTGTATGTGTGGATTGCAAACATTGGACTTTATGGTTCTAATGATACTTGGAGAATCATTTTTTTAAAAGTGGGCTTCGTGATGCCTGAGTTTGAAAGTAATGAGTTATAATAACTCGTAGGTCAAGGTACCACTCTACTGTGAAAGGGCAGAGGGCCACTGTAGTTACAGGAGTGTCGTTTTACTAATTAGTGAGGGAGGAACATCTCATGGTTTTAGTGCTGGCTCGTGCTGTGCATTGTTCTTTTGTGTGTGCTGAAACAAGCAGATACATGCACATGCAGAAACTGTTGTTGAGACCAGGAGTTAATAAAAACTAACAGATTCAATTGAACCAAAGTGATGCCATGTTGATTCCTCTGTATGCCTTAGTTTTTTGCTAAGTTATTTTGATACAAGGGATTATTCAATTAAAAAGGGGATAGGTTTAGATAAATTTACAAATAATGAATAACAGGCCCAAGGACACAAGCGCAATCCACTTCCTTGTGGGTGTATATATAAAAAGGTAAAGGTAAAGGTTCCCCCTGCACATGCGTGCTAGTCATGTCCCACTCTAGGGGTGGTGCTAATCTCCGTTTTCAAGCCAAAGAGCCAGTGTTGTACAAGTATGTGGCCATGTGGCTGGCACGGCTGCAAGGAATCACTGTTTTACCTTCCCGTTTTTTATGGTGGTACCTATTTATTTACTTGCATTTACATGCTTTTGAACTGCTAGGTTGGCAGGAGCTGGGGTTAAAAGAGGGAGATCACTCTACTGCGTGGCACCCAGGATTCGAACTGCTGAACGGCTGACTTTTCTGCCAACAGTTTCAGTGCTCTAGTCCACTGAGCCACCACGCTCCATGTGTGTATATATAGGGGGATTTTAATCATTCTCCACACTACTGCATTGATGTGGCTTGCCCTGCTCATGAATGTTATTTGCACTGATTGATTTATTTGACTGATTTCCTGCCTTTCCCCCACAATTAGGATGCAACATTGTTTGTAACATAATTTTGAAAAATAATTATACATTAAAACAAGTTGGCCAAAATCCCATGGCTTAGTTTAGTAAATCACACTAAAGAAGGCCAATTGAATTAATGGGGATTAGGTGAGTCAATTCCTCTGTAAATTCCATTGATTCAAACAGGCCTTTGCTAATTGTGACTTACTTTGTTTAGCATAATAAATTACAATTTGACTATGCCTGTCTGAATTAATGGAACTTAAGGAAAGATTGATTCATCAAATATTCTACTCTAAAGTGATTTACTACACCAAGCAATAGTAGGTTGGCCAGTATTTTTTTGTTTTGTTTTTTGTTTTGTAGCTAACAAAACAAATAACGAATAATAAAACAAATTAAAAGTTTATTTTATGCCCATCTCTAGTCAGTATGTTATGATATTAAAATACAATAAAACAAGTTACAGTATAAAAACACAATCTAGAAGTTGAGTTATGGCAACTGGACTTCTTTTCTTGAGAGATCAAAATGTTTCACTACTCATCCAAGCAGTTTTGTCAGTCTGAAGAAAGTCAGTGTTGAGTTTATAGTTCACCTTGATTTCACATCACCCTGGTCTGAATAGGCTCATAAGTTGGACAATGGCCTGAATAGGCTCGTTAGGTGGACAATGGCCTAAGGTGTGTGAAAGTCCCACCTATGCAACCTTTCCCAACACCCATTAAGTATGAGTTGTTAGCTATGGTCTTGCTGATGGAGGTGTGAAGTGCTTCTGATTTGTCTGGGAGTTGATGACTAATTGATAAGTAGAAGACAGATTGTGTCTGAGCCCCCCACCTCTGTTGAGAGAGGGGTTTTCATAGTGAACTAGGAGGTCACACCACTAAATTTCCTCAGACTGATGAAGCTGCTTGGATGAGTAGCAAAACATTTCTATCCAACAAGAAAAGAAATCCAGTTGCCATGACTCAATTTCCAGATAAACTCACCTGGATGACTGAGAATCTTCAGAGATATTTAAAAAAAACCCAACAATTTGAATTAGAGCTGTTTTAAAACATCTTATCTCAAATCATCATAATACAGCACATGGTATTGTTAACAGCCCTTTCCTCATCACCTATCCAATTGCCACAAGCCATCTGAATAGAAACGGCTTTGCTTGGGATGGGGGGGGAGGGGAGGGACAGATTAATCTCCTTAGGGAGGCAGCTCTGTGGGCTGGGAGCAGTCAGTGGAAAGGTCTACTTTCACATCTTGACCCCCTGTGGCTATCCCATTCTCTGCTTGGAGATCAGGGTTGGAGAGAAACTAAAACAAAAGGAAATGAAGAAAAATAAAAAGGGGGGAGGGGCAAGGAAGAGGCATGTCAGAGGCAGGAAAAAGGATTCTAGCAATAGGTTACTGGAAATGAGATAATTCCTTAGATCCTGAAAGTCTCTTTCCCCCAATACCTGACATCCAGTGTTACAAAGCATGCAAGATTGTTATTATTTCAACGATGGAGACTGATACATCTGCCACATGATGATAATTGGATTTCCAGTTCAATTCACTTGGTGAGATTAACGTAATGTTAGCACTACCTAGATCTTTAAGACCATGAAAGCAAAGCAGTGAAGATGTGAACATAAAATACCAACAGTGATGGTACAATAAAAGACCTTTTAGTATAAACTCGATTGCTGGATGGTGGTGATAGGCCATAAAAAACCAAGTGAAAGTAAACTCAGCAAGAAAGAGCAGAAAGAAATAAAAATGTTAGTATTAGAAAATGTTGAAAAGCCAACCGGAAGAAATACATAGGATGCAAATGCATGGCAACAGCAAAGTAGAAATATCCTGCTGAACTGGAAATTACAGCAAATAAAAGTTGACAAGCTGAAAGAGGAAATGTTTAATAGTTGCTGTTTTGTCCATCTCTGAAAAGATTATTGTTAAAACATGCAATTATTAACAATCAGTCAGGAAAGCCAGAAAAACAAAGTTTGCTCAAAAGCTGAAGACCTTGAAAGTGTTCACATTAATGCGTTACTCAAATATTTGTATTGCTAAACAAGTAGCAATGTTCTGGAGACTAACCAAATAATTCCTGAAAATATCTGGAATTCAAAAAGAAAGCCCTGGCTGGAATCAAGCTCATTTGTTCATACATTCATTCGTTTGTTCATTCTCCTGGCTTTTCTCCCAGTAGTGGAGTCCAAAGCTGGTCTTCCTTTGTTTGTGTATGCTTATATTGACAGATAAGCATACACTCTTAAACAGAGTATAACTAGGTTATAAAATAGTTATGTATAAAAAAGCATATAAAATGAATTTTAAAAAACAAAACTAGGTGACATCGCCCAATGCCTGGCCACTTCACAGCATTCCTCTTGCATAAGATCTTCCTCCATGCATGTTGAAGGGCATTGTATGCATTGCAAATGTGTGAGAGATGGTTTGTTCTTCTCCACAATTTCACAAGTTGTCTTCTGTAGGGAAGCCCCATGTTCTCAGATTATCCTTTGATAATCTGTTTCAAGATTTCTACACAGCCCAAGGTTGTTCTTGGTGAAGCAATTGCTCACCTTCCATAGTTCTAGGGTGATGTGTGAGGGCTAATTGTTGGGAGGGGCAAAGGTTTTGAGGAAACCTTATATACCTGGATTTCAGTCTCAGCTTTGGTGATTGATGACGAAATAATAAGTGTGTTTCTGAGGATGCACCTTTTGTATTGGGGTTGGTTTCAAACACCATGTGATCAGTTGTCCTGTTGAGTATATTTGGTATTGGTATCCCTACTGATTTTAGGCACTAGTATGCTACATTGCCACTTATGAAAATGAGGCCCAGATTATAACCTCTCCTCCATCTACTGCTGTTAAAGGATGCTGGTAATATGCTGTCACAGATGAGTGATAGGTGGTAAGGATGAAGAAGAAAGCAACAGCAGAGAACAGGATGTTGTCTCTGTTCTGCCACCTGGATGAAAAATTGAAATATTCTGTTAGGTTGTTTCCCATACACTAGTGTATTTGAAGTTTAGTCCCTCCTGATATTTGAATGTTGACTCTCAGAAGATTCTAGGCTCTGAAATGCAAAGTGTCTGGAGGGACCAAGGGTGAGGACTTCAGCAAAACCCATAATAATTCATTGGAGGTATATGAAAACTCCATCTCACTGGCAATTTTCGAAGCAGCCTCTGTGACCTTGTTCCATCTTGTTTTCCCCATTGTACATATTTTGTCCATTTCCCCATTGTGCATATTTTGCACATTGATTTTTGCACACATTGATGGAAGCATGTTTATGCATATTTTCTGATGCACACTTTTGGCACTGATTTTGGCCATTTTTAAAATTGACCCGAATATTCATAAAACCATGATGCACGGTTTTATGAATATATATTATTTCTCCAAAATGCACCACGAACCTTGCCAATGTACTTTGGCATGTAACAACAGAGAATCCTCAGTTGAGAATCATGACTGTAACAAAGTTATTGTGTCCCTAGCTTTGCTGCATGTCCTTCTTCATCTTTATTACCCTACTAACATCCTTTCGGCTTTCTCAGATTTCTCTTTTATTCAGTTTTAATCCATGCTAATCCTGCTTTTGCGTCTGTCTACTTTTGTCCTAGTTTTGTGTCTGTATTACTTTTGTGCTTATCAAACTGTTGTTTGCTGCTCAGAGTAGCCTTTGGCTAGCTGGGCGGGATATAAATCAAATGAATGAATGAATGAATGAATACTGACCTTTTAGCATCATCCATGCATCTTGTCTGCAGTCGCTCTCAAGGGTGCCATTGATGATGTGTTTACCTGTCCCACTGACCAGTTACTTAGGATGTTACTTTCCTCACCTTCATTTTAACGATGCAGTTTGTTCATTTATGGCTGTTTTGTGTGTGTATGTGGTTTGTTTGTTTGTATTGCCAAATAGCATAGCTTCTTACCTGGTTCACCTTATAGGGGCAGTTACAATAGTTTGGTCCCATTCCACAGTCACACATTCAGAAAAAAAGACACACTAGCAACCAATCACAGCCTGAATTTGCAGATGTATTCTAAGGGCACATCACACACATAGCACTTTCCCCCCCCCCCCCCTTTTAAAAAATTTTTTTAAACTAAAATTTTTAAAAAATTCAGTGCGGAAAAAAAAACGGGGTAAAATTTTTTAATCCCACCCCCCCCCCCCCCCCCCCAAAAACCCCCCCCCCTTTTTCTAATAAAAATACCCCCCTTTTTCGACCCGGGGTTTTTTGGCCCCAAACAAAAAATTCCCCCAAAAGGAAATTTTTTTGGGCTTTTTTTTTTATTTGTTTAAGGAAATCAAAATTTTTTTTCCCTTTGAAAAAATGAATTTTTTAAAAAAAACCCCAAAAAACCCCCCCGTTTAAAAAAGTTGTTGGGGAAAAATTAGTAAAAAAATTTTTTTTCCCCTTTAAAAATTTAAAAAAATGAAAAGGTCCCCCCAAAAAATTTGGTTTTTTTGGGGGGGTTTTTTTAAAATTTGGGGGGAGCGTAAAAAAAAATTTAAATTTGGGGAAAGTTTGTTCCTTTTTTCTTTCCAAAAAAAAGTAAATTTTGGAGAGGTTTTTTTTTCCTTTTTGGGGCCCTTTTTTTTTTAAGGGATATTTAATTTTTTAATGACCTTTTTCCCTTTTTTCTTTCCCAAAAGGAAAAAAAAAAATTAACTTTTGGGAAAGGCCCAGAGGCAAACAAAATCGAAAAAAGGTTAATTTTTTAAAATTTTTTTAAGGGGATTTTCTTTTCTTTTTATTTTCGTTTTTTAATTTTTGGGGTTCCCAATTTTTTCTTTAAAAAAAAACCTTATTTTACGGGGTTTTCCCCTTGGGCCCCCTAAAGGGCCTTGAAAAGGTGTAAAAAAAAAAACCCTTTTTTAAAAAAAAAGAAAGGAATTTTTTGAGGAAAAAAATGCAGTATAATTTTATTTTGCCTGCAATTGGTTAAAAAGAAAAAAACAAAATTTTTGGCCCCAAAATAATTTGTGGGATTAGGGGGAAATTTGGGGATTTTTTATTTTATTCAAGGAAAATTTAATTAGAAAAAGGGAAAATTTTTTTGGGGAGCTAGGTTTTTCCCCTCCCCCAAAATAATGGATTAAAAAAAGGGGGTTTTTTTTTTAAAAAAAGCCCCCCAAAAGGGCCCTGTTAATTGGGGGCCCCCAAGGTTTTTAAGGGGGGGGGTTTTCCCCCCCCGCCCCCCCGGTTTTTGATTTTTTAAAATTGTGGAAAAAATTTTCCTTTTGAAATTTTGGGGGGAAAAAGGCGAGAAATTTTTTTTTTGAAAGGTGAAAAAAAAGGCCCCAAAAAAAAAAATTGAATTTTTGTTTACAAAACCCCCAAAAAAAAATCTTTTGTTTTTTTTTTTAAATTTTTTCCCCTTTTTAAATTGGGGGAAATTTAAAATTTTTGGGGTTTAGGATCCTTTTCCAGCCTGTACTATTTTAGCCCACCATAGGGGGTACCAAAATGCGACCCTTTTTTTTTTTAAATTTCCCAAATTTTAACGCAACGGGGGAAAAATTTTGGCTATTTTAAAAAGGAAAATTTTTTCAAAAATTTTTTCTTAAAAAAAAAAATTTTTTAATTAAAAATTTTTTAAACCCTTTAATTCATTGCCCTAATTTCCTTTCCTTTTTTAAAACCCTTTTTTATTCCGGGTTAAAAGATTCCTGGTTCCGGGGCCAAAAAAAATTCCCCCCCAAAACCCCAAAAACCCTCCCAACCCTCCCCAACATGTTTTGGGGGGCGGGGCCCCGGGGTGAAAATACCACCCAAAAACCAAATGAAACCCACCCCTTTGGGGGCAAATTTTAAAAAAATTTTAAAAATTAATGAAAAATTTTAAAAAAAAAAGGGGGTTGAAAGACTGGGTATTTTTTGTTCATTTCCCTTTTCCCCCCTTTTTTTGGAAAAAATTCTTTCTTGAAAAAAAAAAAAAAAAAATTTTTTAAAATTTCCAAACCCCCAAACGGGGAAAAGGATCCCAAAGGAAAGGTTTTTTGTGTATTTTAATGCCATCCCTTTTTTAAGTACACCTGTGTGTAAAACCCCCCACTGCAAACTTTTTCCCCCCTTTTATGAAAAGAAAAATTTTTTTGGGGGAAAAAATTTTTTAAAAAACTCCTTCTTCTTTTAACAAGCCTACCTTTTTTTTATTTTTTCCCCAATTTTTTTAAATTGGTTTAATAGGGGGGCCCCCTTTCTTAAAAAATCTTTTTGGGGGGTTTTTTTAAACCCAAAAGGTTTGTTTGAGAAAAAATCTTTTCAAAAATTTTAAACCATGTCTGGAACTTTCCCCCTCTTTTTCTCTCCCAGCGAGGTCATTCTTAATTCCAAAACCTGCAGTGGGCACGAGAATAACTTGCACAAGGTCTTTAAATATGCATTGCTTGCACCTCCATTTTTTCTTCAAAAAAAATCCTCCTGCTTTTTATTTTTAGGGTGGGAAAAAAACCCTTTTTTAAAAAAAAAAGAGCCCCCCCGGAATTAAAAAGCTCATTAGCTTGTGTTTTCCTGTTCCCCTTGGAGCTAACTTGATGTCCTCTATAGGTACTCCAATCGCAACCTATTTTAAGGGCGTTTATACACGACCCCTAAATTTTTGGGGGGAAAATTGGCCCCCGCCCCGGTTTAAAAAAATGTTTTACCCCCCCCAGCTCCTTTTTAAAAGGGGGAAAAATTAATTGCGAACCAGCCCACAAAAACCCCCGTCCCAGGCAGCTTTCAGGTCCCCTGCTTTTTGGGGGGGAAAAATTTTTTAAATTGGGGACCCGGTGAAGGATAGGAGTTGGGGGCTTCCTTGCTTTGTTTTTTTGTTTTTTGGGCTCCCCCCTCTTTAAGAGTTCTTTTAAAAAAAACCCGGGGAGGAAAAAACGAGGTGAGGGGGCATGCTTTTTCCTCTTTTTTCTCCCTCCCCCCCCGGGGGGGCAGCACCAGGAAGTGTGGAGGGGGGTGGGGACACAGGAAGAGCGACGAACCCCTAAGATCTCTGGTCCGAATTTAAGTGGCCAACGGATCTTAGGGGTCGTGTAAAAAGGCCCTAAGTTATCTTCTCCATTAAATTTCCTTTCCTGCTCATGAATAAAAATATTCACCATGCCCAACTGTGCTGGGAAATGTAACAGTGCCTTTGCATCTTCAAACTGGTTACATATTCCAGTTTCTATTTTCTGCCTCTAATAAATTTTTAATTCCTGTTGCAGCTACACATTTTACCTCACAACTGTCTGTTTTTGGTTTTATTCTTTTTCCAAAAAAATGTGCTTAAAGGCTTTATCATTTTGGTTTGTTTTTCAGTTAAAACCCAACCCCTAGTCCAGCGGGTTCAGTTAAAGGTTTGTGGTTTTTATGCCCCCTGGAATTATTACGCTAACTCTATGTGTGCTCCCCCAATTGCTCTTGTCTATGTCTGGTTTGCCTTTTTCTTGCATTGGGGGGGGCCCAAAGATCTTGAACACACAAAGGAAGCTGTAACGTCACCCCTTTCAGAGACGGAGTTTTCAAAGGCCAACTGGGTTTATTTCGAATCCCACTGCTGGCCACCAAATTGTGAGACAACTCCCTTTTACAGTGTAATTGTGATGGAAAATGGTAATGCTGCCACCTTTTTTTTCACTTGGTAATGCTGCCACCTTTTAAAATGTCGCCTCATGAATTGGGACAGACTCAGATGAAATAAAAAAAAAATAATAACAAAGTGTATTAAGAAAATAATAAATATAAAAATATTGAGGATGGTATGGTTGCCTTTTAACAAAAATTTAGTTTTTCATCAACTCTTCCACCCCCCCTGTCTTTAATAACAAGTAAACAGTATAGGCCTCACTGCCTGACAAACTTCACAGAGCATGCTCTTTTCCCAGCACTCCCCCTCAAAACCTTCAACTTAACTTAACTCAACGAACTGCCTCAACTGACTAGGCTCCACCCTTTTTTTATCATACCATTCCTGCCCTCCTGCTGGGATTGGCTGTTTATTTGTATATTCATTACTCCTTTTTTCCAGGGTTTTGTCAAGAAGCTATAAAAAAGGAACTGCTGTTGGATTAAAATGCACAAAACAGCCATCCTCTGAAAATAGGTACAAAACAACCTTTTACGACTGAAGGGAACATAAGGTTTAAACCCGCAGAAATACAATTAGAATATACAAATAAATTTAAATTTTTGTTTTCCAATAGCTGCAGAGCTCTGAAAATCTTAGGGTTATTTAGGATTATGGCTTGTTTTAAACTTTTTCTCTGCCTGCCACAGCCCTGACACATACAGCTTTTTCCAAAGCTTCTTTTCGTACTTCTCTAGGGAAGTGCCTGTTTGGCATAAGGGAAGCTTCTTGGAAATGTAAATACCAACCTAGATACTGTTCAGAGTTTTGCATGTTTGGTGAAATTTGTAAAAAGGGGGGTTTTATACACGACCCCTAAACCCCGGGGCAAATGGCTCCAGTTCGGAGCTTAAAAAATGTTTCCCAACCAGCTCCGGAGTTAACAGGAAATTAAGTGCACCCCCGCCCACTTTAGCGCGTCCCAGCCACCTTTCAAGTACCTGCCTTTGGAGGTGAAATTAATTTTTATCCGGTTTTAACGATAGTGGTCGGGGCTCTCCTTGCTTCTGTTTGTTGTTTTTTTGGCTCCCGCCCCTTTTAAAAGTTTCTTTTACAGAGATGGAATGTTGCCGGCAGGAGCAAAAGGCAGAAGGAGGGAGCGGCAAGCTTTTCTTTCTCTTTTTCTCCCTCCCCTCACGCAGCCACAGCCAAAGGGAAATGCGGAGGGGGTGGGGAAGCAGGAAGAGCAACGACCCCTAAATCTCTGGTCCCGAATTTAAGTGGCAGCGGTCTTAGGGGTTCCCCGTGAAAAGGCCTAAATGAGCAGAATGGAGGGATTCCTAACAGAACCACTGCAAGTTCCTCAGTTTAATCCACTCCTTTTTCATTAACAGTTTAGGAAACGACTCGAGACTTAGTAAATTAAAAGTGTCCCTTACTTACAGTAAATGACAAAAAACTGACTGCTTCCAAAATATTCAACAGACCTAAGTAGGGAAGGGGGGGGCTCTCAAAAGGAGATGGGGTTTCTCTTTAAACTCAGGGGCCAGGGAAGGAAAATTGAGTAGTGATGAATTAAAATTAACTATCCCTCCAGCCTATAGAGGCCTTCACCATCCAGCGTAGGAGATTAACATCTTAACCCCCCCCCAAACCCGCAATGACTGAAAATCTGCGATATGTGGATGCAGGTGGGTTGGGCCTGGGGGGCAGCAGTCCGGCAAACGGTGGTGGTGGAAAAATTCTTGGACAGCCTGGGCAAAGGAACCCTTGGGGGGAATCCGGTTTGTCCCCCACCCCTCGCCCGGGGCGTTCCCCCCAACTTCTTGGAGCACCTGGCGAGTGAGGTGGGGAAACAGGCCCAGAGGTCTAGGTTTTAAAAACCTTTTTCCCCCCCCCTTCCCCAACCCCAGGCCCAGGTCATTGGGCTTGGGGGGGGAAAAAAATGGTTTTTTTTCCCCCACCCAGCGGTAATCACTGGAGCCCAGCACGTACTGCGGCCCGCGATATTGTAAATGAACTGCCCAAATGGCAGGGGGGTTACTTATAAACCAAAACCCAACAATATAATATTTTGATATAGTGAAAGAATTAAACCTCCCATTCCCCTGGTCTAAGTTCCTGATATTCTCTGGCTTTTCCATGGCTACCCTTAAAATGAAAAAATAATTTTGGGGTTTGACGATTAATTGGTTCAGCCCAGGGGTTAAGTAAAGGAAAATATCAGGCCCCAACTGAAGACGGAGGCGAGGTGAACAGCAATTGGTGCTCCAGTCAGCATATACCAGGGGGAACAAAAGAGCACAATGACAAAGGAGGCAGAACATTCAAAAAAGTTCAAGCCCCTGGAAGTTAAAAAAAATGTAGTTTCCCTTATAAACTGATAAAACTCCAAGATGACTGGTTGTAGGGCAGCCTCTATTCAAGTATATACAGTACATCCATTCTGTCTACTGAAAGCCACATAGGAGAAGGTGTTTCCAGATCTATATGTGCCGTAAAGGGAAAAGGATTGCTGCACCAAGCCTTCATGTTTTGGGGGAAACATTCATTTTGGCTCTTTATGTGCTGTGTAACTATTGCAAAGGGAGCCTTGTTCCTGTGCATCCTCTCCAGAGATTTAATGAATGCAGAAAAACTTTGTCCTAACTTTTGATTCTTTCTGCCAGGAAGGGTTTTGCTAAAGGGACTGTCATTCTCGGCAGAATCAGATTGTCTTAATGGGGCAGGGGAGGAAGAATGTTTTATTCTGTTGCCTTTCTCAGCAGAATGAATGGCACACAATCTAATTCTTCTCTGAAGTAGGGGAGAAATAAATATTTAGCATAAAATACCTAGAGGTCTTCCCTAACACGGCGATTTTCCTGTTTGGTGTAACATCTTCTGGGCTGATTTGTGGTTTTGCTGCTCTTAATCCATTCCTTATATTGCCAGTGTTCTCTTCTAGATCTGAATACACATACACACACAGAGTATCATCTGATCCCCTCCCATTTATATATATTTTCCAGATGCTTTTTGGACATTCCACTCAGTTCTTTTCTAACGGCATTCTCTTGTTAAATCACATGTTGCTTTCAAAGAGGCAGACAGATGCTTAGAGAAGGAAATGGGAAAGTGTATCGTAAATGCACAGCAGTCCAAAATGATCACAATGTTTTAATCATCATTCTCACCAGCCCAGCCTCAAAAAAAGGACCGTGGAATTGGCAGCTTCCCTGAGACCAAGGCACCTCCCAGCCTTTGCTCTAATTAGCAAGAATCAGCGAAGGCTAGTTGGGAGTGGGGGGGTGGGGGGACACAACACCTGGAGCTGCAGCCTCCTCAAGTGTTCCTGATGGCTGCGGACATGGCCATATGCTGCCTGTTGAAATACTGCCATATAATCTCTAGCAACAGGAATTGCTGATGGGAGATGAAAAATGGTTCCTTCACTCCAGACTCATCTGTTTTCAACATTTGCAAAGAGCCTGCTGATCTCCTTTAATACCCTTTCTGCTAGGAAGGAAGCCTCATGCTACAAAGCCTCTTCAGCTCCCAGAGTGTACATCCTGTTGCAAACTTGGAAAGCATCATTCTAGATGAAAGCTGTTTTGCAAAAGACCCAAGTGTAGGATGAACTCTAAAAAGAATCCTTAGAAAGCCACTGCCTAGGGAGAAGACAGAAGCTGGGGCACACACAAGCCTGCTACTGTAGTTGCAGGCCTAAATTCAGTGGCTTATCCCAAGGTGTAGTCCCTTTAAACCAACTTCTGAATGGTGAGTCAACACTTAGTTTTTCTGATTAGTTCAACGGACGGGTCTACTCTGCAAGCGGCTAGCTATTGGTTTTAAGCTACCGTTAGGATTCACACAACCACATACGGTATATCATTCAGGCAAAACCATACAGATGAATTACAGTAATTGATTCAATCCATTGTTATTTTTAGAAATCTATGAATACTTCACTGTGCCTGAAAAACATGTGACCCCTCTCCTCCCCAGTTTATCCTTTAGACATACAAGGATGGGAAGTCGATTATTGATCACAGTGACAGACAAATCTATCAATTCCTCTTTCACTCGGTTTCTCATTTTCCCCACAGAAAGTTCATTCTGCTTCTGAACCAAGTTTCATTTCAAAAAGATCTACTTGAAAAATTTAATGCATTTGGCTAAATTACTACTCACTTCTATATGAAGTCTGCTTAATGTACAATTTTTTGTACACAAACTTTTTTTGGCAAGCAGTTTATTCTAACAAGATGCCATCTTGTACATTTTAAAACTGATGTACACACTTTTTTTTGGATGGTCTTGAATAGGATCAGAAACAGTGTTTATGAAGTCAGCAGCTAGCAATTGGGCTGACAATTGCTTCAGCATTTAATTTCTGGGTTGTATTAAGCCACAGTTCCCTATTAGATTTGAACTGGATCACTCTAGAGATGCGCACGACTCAAAAAAAAATGGTGTTTCGTTTGTCGTTTGTATTTTAGGGGTTACGTTTCAGTTCGTTTTCATTTTTTTTGAATTTTTTGCAAAAAATTTCATTTTTGTTTCATTACGTAACGAAATGAAAAAATGAAACGAAAATGAAAAAATGCTGTTTCATTAGCATTCATTACAGTTCAATGTATTTGCCGCAATGAAAACGAAACGCACGACAAAATTTCTGTTGTTTTGTTTCATTTCGTTTCATTTTGGAGACAAAATTTGTTTTTTGTTTCGTTACGTAATGAAACAAAAAAATGAAAACGAAAACAAAAAATTGCTCGTTTTGTGCCCATCTCTAGATCACTCTATTAGTGAAACATCTAGGTTGATAAACATAGATATGACCCTGGTTTATTACCTAAATTCAGTAACCTACCTTAAACCAGCAATCTGTAGCTCAAATGTAACATGGAATGCTGGTTTAGTGCAAGTGAGGGTACGAAAAACTGAAGCCAATATATAAGTGATAGGAGAGAGTGATAAAATCCAACAGCCGTTCTCAATATTTGTGCTTACACAGTTGCAATTGCCACATATTTACAAGGGAATAAGACAAATTCATACAGAATAGGTACTTACTGGCTACTGGCTATTAGTCATGATGGTTTTTATGTATACAGGAGTACCCCGACTTAAGAGCAGCTTGACTTAAGACCAATTCAACTTAAGAGCAGAAAACTGTTGGTGTTTTAACTGCCTTACAAATTTTACATATGGTCTGCTCGACTTACAAATATTCTTTTTCATTCTTTTTCATTTTTAACTTATTTTTTTTTCATTTTTTAAGATAGGCATCCCGACTTAAGAGTAGTTTGACTTAACAGCATGCATTTGGAATGGATTAACTTCGTAAGTTGCGGTACCACGGTATTTCCATTCATATCTATTATGCCAAAGACGTGCAGGGGTCATATGTGGGAGGAACATATTGCTTTCAAACTCTGATTGTGGGCTTCCTTCAAGCAACTGCCCGGCCACTGGAGTAAGGTGCATGCTCCCCTGGTTAAGAGCCACTGCACGATAAGTTTTCCCTCCACACCGAGTACCTCAGCACAGCTAAGCTCTTTGTGCTTCCTACTAAGGAAGGAACAGCAACAGCAGTAAGAGCACACACAGCTTAATGCTGACAAAAAGGATCAAACCCCTTCCATCTTACTTGCCCATTGTGGGACTTCTGAGTTGTGGCCATGCTAGGTTACAAAATCTGAGAATTGTAATTTAAAAGAGGTCTGGAAGAAATTATTATTTTTAAAGCTAAGAGCACCTCCCCCATGTTTGTCTCTTCCTGTTTCAATAGTTTAAAAGCAACAATGGTGGCCCTTGTTAGTGGAAAAAAGTGAAATGTTCTAATTACTGTAATGTAATTATTTCCAACCTCTGGCTTGATTTATTTGCTTATTTGTAGCTTGCCCTGTATGATAGGATCTCTGATTCCTAAAGGAATACAGTGGACCCTTGTATAACATAAAACATAAAAAATTTCGGAGATAGGGGAAATGTGCTTAACAGAATTGTCTATGGGGCAAATCCGTACAACATAAAAATGGTCGCAGTTAGGGATTACTCTTTTCAATGCATTCCTATGGGAAATTTGTATAAAGGAAAATTTGCTTAACAGAATTTCATTTGGAACAAATCAATTCCTTTATACAAGGTACCACTGTACTATATAGCATTAAAGTGCAGAATTTAATAAAAATCATAAGCAAAACTTTTCCCCACACACTGCTTAAAACTTCAAGGGTGTTTTTTCCCCTCCGGGGACAACATAAAATTGCCAAATCAGGTCCATGAGATGACAGTTTACCTTACTTGGCATGTATTATGGTATAATGGAATTTATTGGACCAAAGGATGGTCAGTAGAGAATATGGTTGAGCCACCACTAAGCCTAACTTCCCTCACAGTTTTTTTGTGAGATGCCTACTCCTCTGACCCTTTTCCACCACTGTGCCCCTTGGCAAGGCAGAGAAGCCCTGCTTGTTTTTATATGTTTGGACAAGAATGTGGTGGTTCTTTGTGCTTCTCTCCCCTCAAACCCTTACACCACCCTTCACTCACTTGCCTCAGGCATGGCGGCTGGGTTGTTGCAGGCAGGGCAGCCTTTGGGTACCCCCTCCCCCAAAGACAGTGTCCGGTTGGAAAGCTGGATGCCTCCATGGCTTTGGTTGCCTACCCAGAGTGGGCTCTCTCAAATGCAAATGTTTGCCCCCACCACCCTTGGATTAGGGGCACAATACTTGCCATGTCCTGGGTGCTGGCAACCCATGCTACATCATTGCTTCAAAGTCATGAAAGGGCATGAAGGATTTCGGGACAATTTTTGCTTTTCTTATTGAATTATAGAAGGATGTATTGATGTCTAAACTAGGCATGTCATTCATTTATGTCATGTAAGAGTGACTAGTCTCAAGTTCTTACATCCAGTGGTGTGCAGGGGTGAGGGAAGGTGAATGCCACTACCCTTGCTATGGGGATCATTTCTCCCGAACTGGCCTGGTGTATCAGAAATAACTAAGTATGGAGTGGGAGGGTGTGGGTGGGTGGCTAGAGTTGCACTCATAGAATAGCCTCTATAAAGTAAACTCCAGAGTTTCCCTCTTGTATCTGAGTGGGAGGGGTGTGCTTGCTTGTGTGTGTGTGTGTGTGTGTGTGTGTGTGTGTGTGTGTGTGTGTGTGTGTGTGTGTGTGTGTGTAAAACAATATGCCTGGTCCCACCGCAGATACTTAGGTTTGGAACAGAACATGTGGAATTCTTTGAACATGTCAGAAAAAATATGTAGACACTTAACCTAACCTTTTTGTGGTTATCCCAGCTTTTATGAAAACTAACTTCAATTTCTGGCTTTGTCAGAAAAGAAAATGTAGTCATTAGCTGGCCTATTGGGTTACCCCATTTCTTTTCTTCTTGCGGTTCCTACCTTGCCCAACACAAGGCTTTTGGACTCTGTAAAAGGATTGTACAATATTCCCTCCTCCTTTCTTCTGAAGGGAGCAGCTGATTTTTATAGCCTTTTCAATGGTTTGTGAATTATGGAGTTTTAAAGTAGGCTTCCATCTCCCCTCTTCCTCACCACCACCGCCCTAGCCTCACACGAATAGCTCAAGCTGTTAAACTGTATGCTGGTGATTGATCTCTTTAATAAAAACACAGTTCCTTAGTAAAGAAAGTGATAAACAAATGGACTTGTTTGTCCAGTGCTTTAGAGATTATGGTAACTCTGGGGCATTGGCACTGTCTTAACTGATAAGTTTAGATGAAGCACATCAATTCCAACTGTATCTGGGCACATCCAGAACTGGGAAAGCATCCATGAATATCGTGGACTCAGGGGAGCGCTCTTGCAACTCTGAATAGTAAGAAACAGTGTTTGAAAAGGAGCAGAGAAATAATATTTTAGGCATTTTCTTCAATATCCAGCCATTGCTTGGAGCCATCGTAAGACATTATTAGACTTATCTGAATGCTGGCTAGCTTTTTTTTTTTTTTCAAAAGTAACGGAGCAGTGAATTGAGGCCACCAGTTGGATCACTGATCTGCTTATGTGGTAGCCTGGCATATCCAGTCCTGAGATGCAGCAAATGTTCCCTCTAATCTGTCCCATGACAGCAGAGCCACCGAATGGGACGTGAACCAATTCTCTAGTTCTCACTGAAGGCAAATGTGCCCAACTGTTGGCTAATTTTGTAATTAGACCAAAAATAATGGGGTGTGTGTTTGTGCAAGTGATAATTGACACAAATAGGAAAATCCTATAGTTTTTGTTTTGCCACACATTCACGTTTTTCAAACCAAATTATTTCTGCCCTATATATGAAAAGATATGTTAAATTTGTACACAGTGACCTTATTGACAATCATGGCTAGAACCAGCCATAACTTAGTAGTTAACAACTATTTACAGTCTGGAGAGAAACATCCTACAGAGCTTGGAAAAGGTAGTGTTTCACTCTACAACCGGTGACATCTCTCGTTGAGGGGTTCATGAAGTCGTAGTCCACATAGTACCATTTCAAAGCTCCAGTACATTGTACCTGTCTGCAGTATTGCTGCATAGAGATGAGCACGAAATGGAAATGGAGCATTTCGTTTCATTTCATTTCATTTCAGTCTTCATTTCGTTTTGTTTCATTAATAACTGCAGCGAACCCGTACAGAGCCCCCAGTCGTTTCATGGACCATTGGCCTGTACACGCCTTCTTCTTACCCAGTTGGAATAACCAAGTCTCAGTTAAGTTGTAACATTAATAAAGTAAAATAAAGTTTATTGATTTTAACAAGCTGTCTCTGTTTACAATTTTCTTAACCCTCCTAACCCTTGATTGAAAGTTCCTTTAAGCAGATTACACTCAAATTCTGTCCTTTTATTATTCTCCAACTTCTCTCATCTGGCTCACCTCTCACGTCTCATCTCACATCTAACTCTCATCTTCTCTCTTCTTCATCTCATCTTTATCTGACTCTCATGACCCTCAGGCTTAGCCTTTTACACATGTGGGCTCCACCTCCACGCTCCCTCATTGGTCCACAAGATTGGAGATAATCTAGCTCAACAGCTGAGGTGCAGGTGGGAAGGAAGGAAAACGAATCAATCAGTTTAAAAATAAACCTCCTGTTCTCAAGGCGGCTGGATCAAGAGGCCTCTCACCACTAGGACGAATTCTTTCATTTCTGAAACAAAAGAATGGTGTTTCATTTTTTGATGACACACTGTTTGCTGTTTCGTTTCATTGTGTAATGTTTCATAAGCTTATGAAATGATGAAACAGTGTGTCATTTTTCATAAGGGGCCCATCCCTACTGCTGTATATTAGATGACATGTTTCTCAGGAGAAGAGATAGCTTTGGCAACAATAATTCAATCAAGTCTTTACAACTAAGTATTCTACTTAGAGATGGGCACAAAACACTGGTTTGTTTTTTTCCTGTGCTTCCTGTCCCGCCTCTTCTCGTGGGACCTGGGGCTCTACGAAACTGGCACAAACCACTGAACCAATAATTTTTAAGTATTAAGCACTTCTGGCCCTGCTGGAGAAGGATAGATGAACTTTTCTGCCCCACCCCCACATTTGAATTTAAGTCCTTTCCATTCCAAATATGAATGTTTCAAAATTCTTAGCAGAAATTAATTGAAATGAATGTTTCACTTATCCATGGTTGACGATTTGTCAGGGAAAAGAAAAGAAAGTAGTTCCGTAGTGTCAGTCACCTATAATATGTCAGTCCTGTTTTTTCAGCTTTCAACATATTCTTCTCAGTGGTATCATACTGTTCTGATAGTATGAGCTTTAGTCATGTTATAGCTGCTGGAAATTAATTAGAATAATGTGGTTTTCAGCATCCTTGATGCCCATAGTTCAGCTTCTGAGCTGTGAGGAACAATTTACTTGACTGGTCTGTGAAGGTGAAAGATGTAGGTCTCTGAGGTCTCCATGGGTTACCCATTCTGTAGAGCTGGTTTCCTGATCTTTCCATGAAGCTGTTTTTTGGGGGAAAGGGAACTGCATGACTGGGAATATATTTTTATATTAATGCCAACTTTGTGGTGTAGTGTCACAGGAATAATATTGGGCTGGAGCTTCTTGATGTCAATTCCATTCCTTTGTTAGCCTCAGGTATATCTACCATCACTTTGTGGAAGTCATAAATAAAGCAGTCCCCATCCTTCTTTAATGGTCTTTCAGATTAAAGCCCTTGAACACTTTCTGTGTTCTGACTTACTGCTGACTGCCTCGAGAGGACTCAACAGGGTTCCACAGATGCATTCCCATTGTATTGTTTTGCTTCCACCTCTTGGTGTTACTGCTGCGCACGCTGCCTGATGGCTGCAGCATGTAATGGACATAAGTTGGTTGCTGGCCTCACTGGTCGTTTACTTCTGAACTGCAAATTTCTGCAAAGCTCCAGACAGCGATTATTTTTATCTGTTTTAATACAGTTAATCAATGTTCTTAAAAATGTTCTGAGTTTATGTTATAAAGAAATATTATAAAGAAAAGGAAAACTTCCCCCAACACACACACACTTTTGAGGGAGAACATTGGTTATGTTTGTTCTCTAAAAAAATACTTCACAAAACTCACATTAGTGCAGCTAAGAAATGTGCCTAGTTCCTTATGGTCCATTGCCCTCCTATCAAACCATTGGTCAATATGGTGGACAGAAGGGAAGGAGATGCTGTGTTTATCTCTGGGATTTGAATTAGGGGGTTAAATTTAAATGAGAAGGGAATATTTCACTTGAGAGAGTAAGATAGAAACAATGGATGCAATCTAGGTGGTACCATAGGAAAAGGAATAAGTAAATAAGTTTACGAATATGACCATATTCATTAGATGCAACTTTGATTTGACTTGAAAGTGAGTCACACCTGCCGTTTTATGTTTTTGCTATTGTTGCTTGACTTTTCCACATTCTGATAGCAATACTAAATGCTGACATGCATTCCATAATTCCAGTCAACATTCCCTCTAATTTTCAGCCCGGCTATATGGGAGCTTCACAGCATGAACAAGTGTGTGTGTGTGTGTGTGTGTGTGTGTGTGTGTGTGTGTGTGTGTGTGTGTGTGTGTGTGTGTGTGTATGAGGGGGCAGGGTTTTTAGCTGAATCTGGAATTAACAGATGCCAACTCTGACTGCTGGTGCTCAGCCTGATGCAGCTCTGCACACATGTGCATGCATCTTAGAGGGAACATTGGTGCCGAACTTTCATTTGATATTAGTTCATTTCATGAGAAATGGTAAAACCTAACATTTTATTAGGGATGCGCTGTTCATTTCAGAAGCAGCATGTTCCAAAACGACCCACGCGAGCCCAGGCGCTGTTCGGAAGCCTCCGAAACTCAAGCAGCCAATCACTTACCTTCCTGCACGGTCATATTGGGCTAAAGTCCAACCAGGAAGAAGTCTCCTGATGTCATCTGTCCTTCTCCCTGGTGCTGGCTAATCAGGATCTCTGCAGGGAAATGCATCATACTGCCTCCCTGTCTGAAAAACTGTAATAAATTAGCTCACTGTAATAAATTAGTCACACTGTTCCTGTGTAAGGTTAGTTGAGTTTTTTTTGCTGGTCAAGGTAATGTTATCAGGCATGTTTTTATGTAAAATGTGTTTTGCTGAAGACAAGCTCTCTAAGTTGAATGTTTAAATATAAAATTATTTTTCTAATACAAGCTGTCTGCAAAGTTTTTTGGTATCCTGAAAAGCACTGCGTTTCTGCTGGGTCTCAGGTCTGTTTTCCAGTATGCAATGTTTTATTAAGACTATGTTATAGTCTATCAGGATTTTTGAGGGGGAACGCTGTGCATCTACACTCTAATTTTTCGACATGCCCTCCATTGGGCACATCATGAGAAGGCAGGATCCTTTGGAGAAGACTAGAAGGCAGTCATGGTGGGAAGATGTGAAAGCAACACAGAAAAGAAGACAAAATATGAGATGAACTGAATCCATAAAGGAGCCACAGGACTGAGTTCGCAAGAGCTAAGCAGGGCACTTTCACAGGATGGCTGTAAACCAGAGGTGACTCAATGAGAAATAACAGCAGCATGTAGTGGGAAATTATTATTCATCATGACAAATCTTCTGATTGATAAGAGTATGCCAAGAAAGCGAGCAGGAGGGACCATAACAGAACAAAAGGTTTGCACACCCTTCTGCTTATCTAAGTGTGATTAAAGCCACTGAATGTGACACATGCTTGCGTGACTGCACTCTTAGAAGCATCTATTATTATTGCTCCATTTTTATGATGTTTTCTGCACTCTCATGATGTAAACAAAGACTAATGGTATTGTGGCATTTTCCCCTATATCTTCCCCATCAAGTACTAGAAGCTGCATATTTCTTGTGCTATTCAATGCAAAAAGCATATTCTTACAATATTTATTCCCTTTCCTTGTCTTATCCTTCAAAGCTACTTTATTACAGCACAAACAATTAGAGATGGGCACGGAACGAACATTTTTTCGTTTCCGTTACCGTTTGTCGTTTCCGTTACGTAACGAAACGACAAACGAAAATTGTGATGAAAATGCAATGAAACGAACAGAACCACAAAAACTGTGGTCGTTACGTTTCGTTTCCGTTAATGGCGACGCACAATGAGCTGTTTTAAATGTTAAAAAATGCCCTGGACATCCGTAAAAACACAGCGATAATTATTTATATTGTCTGATAATACCTACCAGGGGGGTTGGGGTCCTTAAAACGTTTGTTTTTGTCTTCTCCCATCACAATGTATTTTTCTTTTCCCTTTAAAATGGATGTCACCACCAGCCACAAAATGGAGGCAAGCCATGCGATGGGATCATGTTCAACCAATAGGATGCCCAGGTTGCAGACTGGGCGGGCAGGTCGGGCAGCCACAGAGGGCATAAAAAGCTCTGGCAGCCCCCGTCCTCCTTGCAGTCTCTGGTGGGAGTTAGGGTGGGATTGCTGTCTCTGCGACTCTAGCTTCAGTCCTGCAGCCTCCCTGTGTGCGTGTGTACCTCTCGGTGAGTACCCTCCCCTGCCCTGCAGTGCAGTCACTCTGTGGCTGCCTTGCACCCTGGGCAACGCCCGCCGCTGCCTTTGCAGCCTCCGTGCATACCTAGTCTATACTGTGTCTCTGCCAGCATCCATTTTTTTTAGTGTTTTCCCTCTGGTCTGGGGCGTTGGAGGATGCCTGCGCACGGAAATGCTTTAAAAATCGTGCAATAAGCAGGTAGAAAGGACAAACGAAAAAACAAAAAACGGTAACGAAATTTTTCAAAATATTCCCCGACAAATGCAAATGAACCGAAACAGACCTCTCAACGACAAACGAAAAACCGAAACGCCATTTTTCTGTTTCGTGCCCATCTCTACAAACAATATCTACATGCACAAGCTCACCCACTCATCCACCCCAAATTATGTGAATGGGCTCACATTTTATTCCACTCTGAAGGAAAGTTGCAGAAACGTGCCAATGTGGCTCTTCAGTTTATAATGCTTTCTTTCCATTATGGGATGTGTCGAAAGAATACTGCCGGCTCTGCTTGTCAGTGCCATGGGAATGCTGCAAAACATGTTTTATTGCCCTGTTTTATATGATTTTGCACTGCTCTCATTACTGGTACATTACCGACATATTTCTGTATTTACTTCAGGGCTCTGGCTGGCACCTGCAGACGCACTGTGAAACAATGCATTTTGTACTGGGAGGTTAATGAAGGGAGGCTACCAGTCTGAAGTTGCTCTCTGCTGTGCACGTGTGCAGGGTTGAAACTGAAATAGCCTTGCCTTTGAGGCTTTATTTCAGGGGTGTCCAAACTTTTTGCAAGGAGGGCCAGATTTGGTGAGGTGAAAATGTGTGGTGGCCAACGATTCAGCCTGAAAGGGGGAGAAAGGGTGTGGTCCGTGTGCATCTGCAACAGCTGCAAATGCTCCGCTTTCAAGGCATCCAAAGGCCCGGCAGCTGTTGTACAGCCCAGGAATCAGCCCATGCACACCCAAGATGCACCACTGCTCACATATGCTGCCCTCCTTTTCAAGGAGGTGGGGAAGACACTGCAGAAAGGGAGCCAGGAGCGGGTAGGCAGGGAAGGTGGCTGAGGGGATGGACGGAAGCAGGGAGGACAGGCAAAACATAAAACTGCAAGCTGACATCTCTAGCCAGCACGGGGAAGAGCCGGCTGGCAGGGATGGGTGACAAGCTGAGCCAACAGGGAGAAGAGGCTGAGGGCCACTCAAAATTTTAAATCGGGACGCATTTGGCCCCTGAGCTGGGCTTTGGACATGCCTGCTTTATTTGGACACATAGTTCTGGATGTTCTCCTCTCTCACTTCCTTATTTAAGGCCCAGAGGTAGCTCCTTGTGTTTGCTTGTAGGGCGGCCAGGCCAACTCCATCCCATTTCCCATGATTCCAAGGCCAAAGCTGAAGACAAGGGTGGGTCCTTGTGATGTAACAAGGCAGGTTTTTGTGGCGTCACAGTGCAGAGCAGCAAGCACAACCTATTGGCCAGCTTTTCAGGTGAGCCATTGAGCCAGAGTGCCTTGGATGTCAAAGACCTCCCAGTCAAATATCAATCTCCTCCTCCTCTGCTGATGCTTACCCTGTGAATGGTTGCCTTGCTTCGAGACCTGGAGTTGTGCCAACCCCATTCCTTTACCCTGACAGGTGAGGTACCTCAGGTCATTCCAAGCACCTTGCCCATGAAATGTGCACACACACTCTCTCTCTCTGCCTAGTATCTACAAGCAAAGGGTAAGGTATGGCTTCTTTTACCCGTTACCCATTTATTTAAGTTTAAAGAGAGAGAATTGGCTACCCTCTTTAAATTTAATAAAAGAGGTTTATGGGCAAAAGAAGCCAGATCTTACTGTATCCTCTTGACTTCATATGATTTTGCAAGGGATCTTTCCCAAATCATCCTCCGCACTGATCTACCTGGTGGCCCATCTCTTCCCAGATGGACCACAATATCTTACTGGAACATCATCCATTCCTAGGTCCCATCTCTCTGCAAACGGATTATAATTTCCAGCCTGCTGTTCCAGTCCTGACTACATAGGATGATATTGGTATATTCTGACAAGGTAGGATGAAATGTTTTGTTTGCAAAATGGAAAAATGGCATTTTGTTTCTTTGCTAGATTGAAAGCTTACATTTCATTTCATTTTGTAATGCTTTGTTACATAATGAATTTCAGGCAAAAATCAAAGAAAAACAAAAGAAAAGAAAAGAAAAGACACAAACACGTGGCACCTTAAAGACTAACTTTCATATTTTAATGTAACATTTCGTGCACATGTGCACTTCTTCAGACATATAGCATCAAGAATATGCACTTCCTCAGACATATAGCAGCAAGAATGTAAGAATGTAAGAATGTCTGAAGAAGTGTACATGTGCATGAAACGTTATGTTAAAATATGAAAGTTAGTCTTTAAAGTGCCACATGTTTGTGTCTTTTGTTTTGTTTTATTTTTCTTTGATTTTTTTCTGAAATTCTTGAAAAGACTAACACGGCTACCCTCTCTGAAACTTTTACATAATGAATAGCATGTTGTTTTTTTGTTTTGTGCCCATCTTTATTTAGTAATACAAAAGTTAGTAGTTTATGGCTTCATTACAACTGGTCTGTTGTCTTAAATATAGAGTACAAAAATTTAGCCTTTGGGAATTATACTGAAAGCAGCAGCAGCATCAACCCTCACAAGGGAAAAGACTAAATGAAACAACCCCTCTGGACAGGGGTACAGCTTTATCCAGTAACACAAGAATCTGTAATCATGCAAGCATATTATATATCAGGTGACTAATAGGATCTTGTACAGTGAATTATTATGGTTGATGTTTCTAATATGATAAATAATTGGCTTGTGATAATGCATGCATTTCTTATAATTAATGATGTCTATTAAAAATAATGAGACCCAAAGGCATAGAATGACATGGGCCCGACATACTTTGCTTTGAACAGTTAGTTTTTTTGTTCATTCTGTCTCAAGTGGACACTTTCTACTTCTTTGGGGTCTAGCTGATGGGAGGCAGACTCCTAGTGGGAGGGGCTGCAACCAGGGATTCCCTTTCTCCTCCTTACAATTGAGTATAGACACACATTCATATTGAACATACACATAACTGGTACCCATTTTGCCCTGGCCACATCATTCCTCTTTACATCCACTCTGTCTTTTTCTCAGAAAGCCATCCTTTCTGTCTGTCTCTTCCTGTCCCACTAATCAAAACTCTGCTTAGCCGTCATAGTCACTGGTTGGCCTTGGGTCAGTCATATTTTCTTCTTCTGCCCTTTCTCTATGGGATATAAATGTAATAAATAAATCAATAAACAAATATGTTCCAAAAAGGTCATTCTGCATTGTGTTCCAGGGGTATTCTTCCCCAGGAGGCACAGGAATTCAGCTAGTGACACATCGATCTTGCCCGCTTATGGCCCTTTGGACGCATGGTATTGTTTTCCTGGTTTTGCCCTTGATGTAAAACTGACTACTGGGGTTCACTTTTGTTGTTCTCCATCTCTTCCCTCACTCTTAAAAATAATCTGTAGATCTATGTATTTTGTCTACTGACTTTTTATTAAACTCTGTTTCCACCCACCCTCCACACAAAATGTCATGGGTGTGATGTTAATATCTCCAAGGTTCCATCACTTCTTTGCCGCTGTTGGGCTTAGGAATGCTAAAGGGATGTCATCTGTCATTCTCCCCAAGATGAGGGAGCCCAAATCTGGTGAAGTCATGAGAGAGAGAGAACTCTCCCGTGCTGATTAAAGAGAAGGTTGCAGTGACAGTGAAGGAGGAATAACCAACTGCTCAAAGGCCAGTAGTAGTAGGGAAAGGGGTGCTCCTGTCAAAGGGGCAATAAAACCATCAAACACCGGAAGTCCCGCCCCCCTTACCGGAAGTCCCGCCCCTTACCGGAAGCCCTACCCCCTTACCGGAAGTCCCTACCTTCCGCCCCGCCCCCTTACGCGGAACCGGAACCTTCCTGGGCCCTTTGACCTGGAAGTGACGTCCTCTTCCGCCTGACCCGGATGGGGAGCCTTGCCCCCTCCCCCCGACATGTCACGGGGTCCCCCTACCCCACCCCTCAGGCATGCCCGGGCATGCCTTCCCCTAGGGCGCTGCCGCTGGCTATGTGTTCCCTGGGCCTGTCTTGCTGCGTGTGCGCATGCCTGAGAGGCCTTTATAAGAAGAGGGGAGTGTTCTGCGGTGCCCCGCCGCCGCCTTTTCCGCTGTTCCTGAAACCGACTGGCCCATGGTCCCCGCCGTCCCGTTTATGTGGAGAAAGATGGCGTCTTCAAGCAAGATCGGGTTTTCCTCCAGCTTGCCGAAGGACACCCCTGACTCACCGCCGAAAGCAGAGAGTGTGGACTCCCCTCCGAAGCCCGAGAGCCCGGACTCTCCGCCAAAATCCTGGACCCCGAAGATAGAGAGGCAGCGGTTGAAACCGAAAAGGCGTCTGCACCCCCACATGCACCACGGGCCTATGGGATTTTCCATGCCCCTCTGCCCCCTAAACACCCCATCGCGGAAGCCCAGCTCTGCGCCCAAAAAGCCGCCCAAGCCTGCCCTTCACGCTGAGGAGACCCTGTTTTGGTCCGATTCAGATGATGGTTATGACCATGGAAGTCCACCACTGAAGAGAAGGGTCTTAAGGCGTTATGTTAGCTCAGATTCTGACAGCGACCTTACAAGCGGCTCTAACAAGGAGAATGCTGCCCCTGATACGGAGGAATTTCTAAACACGGTAAGGCCCTGTTTTAAATCTAAGTTCATATTGTGATACTGTGTCTTGTGGCAAGGCTGCAGGTGTTGTGCGGCTTTAGAGTTTGGGGTGTGCTATGTATCTAATTACGTTGAAGTTTCCTTTTATAATTAAAACCAGCCAATATTTATGTTTTACAGGCCAAAGATTTGCCCCCAAAGGTAACCCCAAAATCCCCGCGACGCAAGAGAAGGGCTTTAAGGCGTTATGTTAGCTCAGATTCTGACAGCGACCTTGCAAGTGGCTCTAACAAGGACAATGCTGCCCCCGAGTCAGAAGAATCTTCAAACACGGTAAGGAGCTGGCTGGTGGTGTTTTAGAGGATGGGTGTGTGTTAGGCATTTCATTACTTTGTAGCTTGTTTTGATAATTAATTTTTATTTGCTATTTGCAGGAATTACCCCATAAAACATTGAGCAGATTGCTCCATATAGACCTGCCAGAAATTAAGGGGAGAAAGAAGCAATATATGAAGAACATTGTGCATACAACAGTCGCTGTGATTATTAAATATTATATATCAGCATATCAGAAACAATCTTGCGATGGCTGTCAAAATAATTTGGAAAACCAGGAATCGCATTCGTGTATAACCTCAACCGTTGCATCCATATCAAGACTACTTCGTTCTCTTTGTGCCAAAATATGTTAAAAGACTGTCATCCATACCGTCATCTTAATTGCATATTGTTGCAATAGCCTGATATTGACAGCTGAAAATATTAATGAGATATTGACGCTTGTATCTAAAATTTCCAAGGCAGAAAAACCATATTCATTCCTCAAAAAAATGTTAAGACAGACTGACCCCTTGCTATTTCAAAATATTTACTCTGTGGTCACTGCTAGAAATGTCAGTGAATTTATTAAATAAAATGCTCATACACATATTATTTTCTTTCGTTTTTTATTGCATTGCTTTTAAAAAGTTAGCCATGCGGGTTCTTTGACAAGCTCTCTGGATGGTGTCGACTGTGAGGATTCCACATGCAGCCAGGCTGGTCTCTTGAATTGTTTCTTGCGTGCAGCATCAGACCCTGGAATAGCCGTGTGTTTAGAGGTCTCTGTTTGTAGTGGGCTGACTTTCAGGTTTTCTAACTGCTCTCTAACAGATGAATTACCCACAACAGATGTGGGCACATTTAGTTCTGCCAATGCTTTAAGAAATACATCCCAGCCTTTTGGGCGCTTCTTCTCAGAAATAATATTAGATTGGGTGGCCCCTTTAATCAGGTCGAGAATGTGAGACCCTGGTAAGGCGTTCCCATGATACACAAAGGTGCCTCGCTGATCCCAGCTAGAAATATCCTGATGCTGCTTTATCTTGTTCAGCAAAATTTCAGCATTTTTCTTAAACCTTCTGGGGATCCCTTCTAAAACTTCTGGAACAATTGTATCACTCTCAGGCTGTGGGGATGTGGAGGGGACAGGTTGGGAGGTTGGGGTTTGGGGGGGTGCAGACATTTTTTCCACATCATCATCTTGTTTGTTTAGTGCTAAGTAGCGCTGTAGAACCCCTGTGTAGAGTTTTATTTTTTCATACTCTGACAGGTCAGTCCTTAAGAGAATCTCCCTCATCTCACTGTCAAGACGTCTCATGGTTGTGGTTATAATATTTTCTGGGACACCCCGAAGCTGATCTAACTGAGCGCTGGGCACTAGATATAATTTTTCAGCATATTCCATTACTTGTTAGTTAAAAGACCCGTTATTAGAGGGACCGCGATGCTTAGCATGGGACCCAGAAAACCTCCGTTTTGTTTGACAATGTATTTTCTCCTTTTCAGGGAGAGCCTCTTGTTACCCAGGCTTTTAATCAGAGCACGTTTTTTCCTTAAGACCCCCACCAGCTTGGGTGTTAGGGCAAGATTACCCTTTAAAGTATTCAGAGCAATTTCTGAAATGGCTGTTACCAAATCATCTGAGGCACCGCATAAAATGGCTTTTCTCTGGCGCAGGGGCGCCTTAATAAGGATTTTTAAGAGGGGAAGATTTCGCCGTATACATGCTGACATGTTGGTGGGGAGAGGTGCTGTGACCAATAAATAAAAAAGAATCATCGGGAACCCTTTTTGTTCTTTTTCACTGTATACACAGCAGGCCAGTCAGGTGGGAATAGACCCGTTCTCAGTCTGCAAGACTCAGGGGTATTTGGGTTTAAATCCACCAGCAGATAGCCATGGGGTTTTTTGGTAGCATCTGCAAAAGCCTCCATGAAAAACGGAACATTTTGGGGGTACATTTGCCGTGCTAACGTAGCAATTTGTAATTTATCTCTTGGGTTTTTAAAAAGCACCATATATTTAGCATTTAAGCTGATGGTTCTGTTGCTTTTACCACGGCAGAAAATATTCTGTGTAAGAAAAAATACACTCACATTTCTGTGGTGCACATATTGCGTGAAGAGTTTTTCAACCTCCTTATTATCAGCAGCACAATTCATCAAATCGTCTATAATTAAGAAGTTTATTTTATCGGGGGGTAACAAGACATCAGCAAAGTTTTCAGGCAATCCTTCTACAAACTTAATAAATGAATATTTACACAATAGGTCTTTATACAGAGGCTGCCAGCAACTGTAACACCATACAACATTCTCAGGCATTTCAGAAAATACATAACGCGCATTCTCCAACATGTTTTTTACAAAGAAGGTTTTCCCACAACCACTGGGTCCCGCGAGAATGGCTGAAAAAGGATGGTTCCACAGAGTGCTCCTCTTAGTATCCATAAGGGACCGTTTTAAATCCGTCCGTAATCACTCTTTTGTCATACACTACTTTTTGTGTTTTTCTTAAAGTTTTAGTGTGGATGAGCCACTGTCGTTTATCTCTCACAATGCCAGGCTGTTCTACAACTATTTCACGAGGAGGGTTATCTTTCTTGTCTGAAACATAGGCAAACACGAGGTCTTGAAGAGTGTCAAAATTAATTTTCTCACTGTTTGCCACATTCAGTGTGATCCCTTTGACTTTCACACAGGCACTGCCCCCCGACAATGTGTAAGCATAGCTCTTAGGGCCTGTTGAAACAAAACGAGTAATGTGCTCCCCCTCTGGTATCTCGCTGGTTAAGTCACCCAGATAATCCCCCAGAGGGGGGTTCCAATCGCCCTCCCTGTGAACAAAAATAACAGAGTCTGTATCATGGTACAGGACCCTGTCCTGCAGCCGGTCCAACAGTTTATAAAGTTCCAAACGGGCATATGCAGTTGTGAAACAGGCTATGAAGGGATTTTTCATACCTGAGGTTGTCATTCTGTCTGTGTTATGCTTCCAGGTTACGCAGGCCGCATCATCATCAAGAAACTCACACATGGAAACTGAAAATGTTTCTGAGAACAAGAGATTGAAAAACCTGTCTGGGTCCCTTACTACCTCTGTGTTAGGGAGGTTTGTCCTCTGGCCAAATTTTCCCCACAGTGAGTTTAAAAACAATTTAGCAATCTGCCTCTTTGCAGGGTTCGGCTCTATTTTTTTGCGGCGTAGCAACACCCCCTCTTTTTCGAGGTAATCTGCTATATATTTATCTTTATCAGCCTCTGTGACACACCAGTGGGGAAAACCTGATGCCTCCTGTTTCTGCCGCAGGTGTGTCTTCATATAATCAGAAAACAAATCACCCGATCTCTGAAAAAAATGCCACACTTCAAAGATTTTTCCAACCCTGTACCCCTTCTCTATAGCAACATTCATCTCTATAGTGCACCAGGTCCCTGTTAAAGCCCGCTCATCATCTGAATGATTGCATGGTTCTAGCTGGCGGAGTTCTGCACATGTAGAGCACAGCACAAACATGAGCTTTCCACCTACCCTCGACGGTAACACTGGGAAGAAGAGACCTCTTGGCGGGTAAACTTTGGCTTTTATCAACCCGAAGTAATCTGTAGGAGAATCAAAGTTCTCATGGACTATTATCGGATGTCCAAGGGGGTACTCCCTGTTTTTTTGTACATGGGGATAAAGGGACGTGAAATCATAATAACGAATCTCCTCCCCCTTCGCCGGCTTGTAGTACAAACACACTGCATTTGTACGTCCTCCAAAGAGGGCATCCCTCAGTTCTAAGGGCTCTGGAAACTGTGCGGTGGCAAGGAAGTTTTGGACTTCTTTGTCAGTTTTTATCATGTTTTTCCACTCATGCTCCCAAACTGATCTCACTTCATAACCCATGCTTTTCAGGATTGCTGTCCGCTCCTCAGTAGCATTATGAAGCTGCCTGTAAGTTTTACCAATCAAGGGGTTCCAGTCCTCTGCAGGGTAGCAGAGGGGGCACCCGTGATAAAAACAACCCAGAAATTCCAGACAGACTGGCTGACCATTTACTACAGCATAGCCATCAACAAAATATTGACCCACCTGAACCTCACCACCATTTAAGGCATGCTGGATCTCTAGGTTTTCTTTATGTTTAAGGTACAGCAACCATTGGATGGCAGGTGTTGAGTATCTTTTGACCTGGTGGTGATAATTATCTGCAGGTGGTATCGCTATGGAATCTTCAGGCATAAATTTGAACCTGTACATGGCTAGGCTCACGCTGGCCAGAGTTAGGTATTGGAGGGGGTCTATGGCATAATATTCAGTTTCTTTTTTTTCCACAATCTTTTTTAAGGTCAGCGTCATGATTTCGTGGCGATATTTTGTACAAGCCTGCACCAGGATATGTACATCCTGCTTGCAATAATGTGCTATCTCGTTTTTCATGTCGAATGTCTGCATTTTATTCTCTTCATACCATTCTAAAAAAAGCTTTCTGCTCAGCAGGCATCATGTACTGCAGCCCGTAGTCTTCTGGCGGGGGCAAAGGCCCTACATAATTACTATTTTCAGGCCTGTTAAAATAGTGTGGGAAATATCCTTTGCACCCTGAAAATCCGAGCGCTTTCGGAAGCTTAGAGAGCCCGATGGGCAAATGGCTGAGTGAATCCATGAATTTTATGCCTAGGCCTTTAACGGCGACACAGAGGAGTTTCCCACCTTGAGCTATGATATCTACATCCAGTTTTTCTTTAACCAGCTGGTTAAGCATGAAATAACAGTCATAACCTTTGGAATTATGGGCTATGAAAGTAGTACCGCTAAAACGATTATCTTTAGTGAATGTCAATATAAAGTCTGCTATGCATGACTCTCCTTTGAACTCCCAAGTCCGACCATAAGGCCAACGTCTCACCTTTTTCTTAGCACTCCTTACACCAAGGATCTTCTCCTCCTCCACCTCCTCCTCCTCATCCGTCTCAATCTCATCCACCTCACCAGTAGCAGCATTTTTTTCAGGGAGCACATTCATTTCATCCTGAAAACATTCCACAGTTTCCCCACCAAAAGCCTCAGCAAAGCAGTAATTAGCTACATGTACGCCTGTGTCTAGTTGTGCCTCGATGTCATAAAATATATATTGCGTTGAAATTTCAGGGTATTTAACAGGTTGCATAATGCATAGATGTTTTTCATCATCCTCTTTTAAGATATCCCAACATATTGTGCATTGACGCCCTCGGCAACTGGCAGTGCTATGATCGTACTTTTGATAATGCCTACATTGTTTACAATATATCTTAAGCACACAGGGCACTTTACCTTCTGAGGCCAGTTTGTCATGAGCTTTTAAACAGTCAGCTGATTGGCAGAGCAGTTTGCAACAACCACATCTCTGCTGTTCATCTATTTTAGGGGTACAATCCTCTTTCAAACACATCCTACAGAAAAATAGGCAGCGATGTGTATGTTGATAGAGGGTGTTACAATAGGAGCAGTAATTTTTTGAACCAAAAAGCCCCTTTACATTAAGAACACCATAGTAATGACTATCATACAGGAATAGGGTATGTGTTTGGGCATAGCGCTGAGTCCCCGACTTAAATAAGCCCCAGCCATCCTTATTATAAAGAGCAATTTGGATATTCCGCTGTAGATGGTGTTCAAAAAGACCAATGTCATTCAAAGACACCTGTTTCTGCTCAGGCCACCCAACCTCCTGACAGAGCTGTTTAGCAGCTTGTACCAGCTCAGAGTCTGTAGGTATTGCACCACAATCAGCATGAGCTATGACAGCAGACAAACTTCCTGCGAAACAGAGCATGCCATCCACACTCTTAAAATCTACCAGGTGTTGCCTCTTTTTAGCAATGATGTTGCTGTATGGTATAGTTTTCAAGCGTCTGTTTGGCCTACCGCCGCCTCTTGGTGGTTTAACAATTGTAACAACTAAACGTAAAGCACCCTCTGTACAAAGTTCCATGTTGCTCTGTAACAAATTACTCATATTTGTTAGGAATGCCTCGGGGTCCAAGGCTTCTTTTGACTGTTTTACTGAATATAAAGCATCTCTCATGTTACCACCCTCAAGCCGCATCTGAACAAAATCTTCAGGGTCAATGTTCTGGTTGATATCATTAAGCACCTGCTGTATTGCATTATAAAGTGCTGACATTGCATCAGCATAGGAACCAATATGCTCCAGATTAACAAAGCGGAAAATAATACCCCTACGCATAGCATTATACTGTTCCTGCACCCAGGTCCATGTTCTCAAAATTTCAGCATAAACAGGGGGAGCTTGCTGACCAGATGATGCATTGTCATTTACAGAATCTGGAGATTCACCAACCTCACCCTCTGGATGCTGTGAGGTTTCTAGAGAACAGGGCTGTGAAGATTCACCAACCTCACCCTCTGGATGATGTGAGGTCTCTAGAGAACAGGGCTGTGAAGATTCACCAACCTCACCCTCTGGATGCTGTGAGGTTTCTAGAGAACAGGGCTGTGAAGATTCACCAACATCTACCGCTGGGTGATGTGAGGTCTCTAGAGAACAGGGCTGTGAAGATTCACCAACATTTACCTCTGGGTGCTGTGAGGTCTCTAGAGAACAGGGCTGTGAAGATTCACCAACATTTACCTCTGGGTGCTGTGAGGTCTCTAGAGAACAGGGCTGCTGAACATTTGTGGGGTTATGGTGTGTAGCAGGCCTGGAACGCTTTTTGCGACGTGAAAGAAACTTTTTAGCATTTCTCAGCAGTTTGCTAGCTATAACCCTACAAGACTGATCCCCTCTGGCCAAGACTTTTTTCTTTTTCAGGGTTCTTTTCTTAAAATAGCTATAACCCCGCCCTCTTTGATAATACATGCATACAGATTCAACATGATAACCTTCCATGGTTTTAATAGAATCACAATCATTCATGGCTGACATGTGTTGCTCAAGACTTCTAGCATATCGAGTAAGCTCATGAGAGAATATGAAGTGTATTTAACAAAGCCAAGCATACTTTCTAAAACCTTATAATGGTTTTTGGTTTTTGTTGAATTAGTGTCATGGCTGTTGTTAGCTGGATGAAATGGAGCAGCCATCGTAGAGCTGCCTGGAGAGTTGCTCCTTTCCACAGGGACATCCGGTATTGGTGGCTCAGGAAAATGGGATTTGCATGCCCTTTTGCATGCTGGTTCTTTTATACTTCCTAAAATAAATGATACGACAGCAATAATCAATATCTCTAGTTTTCTCAACCCACTAACTGCTTCTGAGACTCTTTACACACACACACACACACACACACACACACACACACACACTCACCTGAACTTTTCCGTTTCATGCTGCCTGGGTTGACCACCGCAGGATGAGGATGAACAGTTTTATTGTTGTCTGAAATATAACAATGAAATTTATTGTTGTAGTCTGAAGTATAACAAAGGATTTTGTGCCCTCTTGTATTTACTGCCATACCAGAATATTAAAAGGGGGAACTACACACCTTTTGAGGACATTGTCAAGGGCTGAGGCGAGGGCATTTTCCTAAAATCTTCTTTTGTTGTGCTCGAATGGGGATCATTGCCTGAAATATTACAAATATTTTTACAGGGGTGTGTCAGAAATACCCCCACCCACCCTAAGCTTATTGCCAAAGCAGAATTTATAAGGAGGTTGTGAAATAGTACCTTTTTTTGAGGATCCCTTCATTGGAGAGGCATCAACAAAGTCATCCGCTAAATATTTATCTAAAACATAAAAATATGCCACTAAAAATCACAGGTCCCATTTAATATGCCATACCAGAATATTAAATGGGGAACTACACACCTTTTGAGGACATTGTCAAGGGCTGAGGCGAGGGCGTTTTCCTAAAATCTTCTTTTGTTGTGCTCGAATGGGGATCATTGCCTGAAATATTACAAATATTTTTACAGGGGTGTGTCAGAAATACCCCCACCCACCCTAAGCTTATTGCCAAAGCAGAATTTATAAGGAGGTTGTGAAATAGTACTTTTTTTTTGAGGATCCCTTCATTGGAGAGGCATCAACAAAGTCATCCGCTAAATATTTATCTAAAACATAAAAATATGCCACTAAAAAATCACAGGTCCCATTTAATATGCAAACAACACATGATCCCCCACCCCCCAAAATATATTGCAATGACATTTTATTTAAAACCATTTTTGTGAGAGGCATAACTGACCTAAATCTTTTCCAGGGGTTGGTGCGAGTCCCAATTTTAGGGGTTTCATTGGCAGAACAGGCGGCGGGGGGGGGGGGACCGGAAAATGGTTTGCAAGTTACAACATGTCTGTGCACACGCTTAAGACACAGGATGGCAGCAAATACCTAATGCATGCTTGTTGCAGCTATTTATCAGAAAATGAGAAACAGACACCCCATCATCAAATGCATCCGCTGACCGAAAGCCTGAATAATATTTTAGAAAGAATTGTTGCCTCTATACAGCCCAACTTTGAAAGCAAGATTCACAGTTATTTGCAGGAGTTACAGCTGCGCAATATTAGTGAAACATGCAGCCTGTTTATGAAGACTGCTGCAGTCACAGTTTCTGATAATCAGATGAATTGGGGCGCATATTAGCATTAATAATGTACGCTGCCTGCTTGTTAAAACAATTTCAACAAACCCACGGTGTTTTGTCTACAAACGATGTCAGCCAGATGGTACAATGCGTGACTGAATTTTTAACAACCCATAAAACCTGGCTTTGGAATCTGGAATCTTGGGTAAGCATATTTGAACGGAACCCCCCCCCCCATGATTTTCTTACAAAGTATTGAAATAGTATTTTGACACAGTCTTCCCCCACCCCCTTTTCTCATGCAGGAAAATGGGCTGGCAGCAATATTAGATGCCCACAACAGGAGACCTCCAGCAACTAATTTTCTGAGAAAACTTATGATCAACCTCTTTTATAAAGTATTTTAACAAATCTCTAAATGCTGTAAGCTTATAATCACAGAATAAAAGTTTTGAACCATATGAAACGCATGTAGTCTCATTAATGTTGAGACACATTTCAACTGGTCCAAGATTTAAACATTTAAAAACTACCTAGATTTGGAAATATATCCAATTAATTCCCATGATTAAATGCCTTCTAAACAAGATTTTCAAAATAAATCCCATAAAGCAAACAACAGGAGACCTCCAACAACTAATTTTCTGAGAAAACTTATGATCAACCTCTTTTATAAAGTATTTTAACAAATCTCTAAATGCTGTAAGCTTATAATCACAGAATAAAAGTTTTGAACCATATGAAACGCATGTAGTCTCATTAATGTTGAGACACATTTCAACTGGTCCAAGATTTAAACATTTAAAAACTACCTAGATTTGGAAATATATCCAATTAATTCCCATGATCCATAATTAAATGCCTTCTAAACAAGATTTTCAAAATAAATCCCATAAAGCAAACAACAGGAGACCACCAGCAACTAATTTTCTGAGAAAACTTATGATCAACCTCTTTTATAAAGTATTTTAACAAATCTCTAAATGCTGTAAGCTTATAATCACAGAATAAAAGTTTTGAACCATATGAAACGCATGTAGTCTCATTAATGTTGAGACACATTTCAACTGGTCCAAGATTTAAACATTTAAAAACTACCTAGATTTGGAAATATATCCAATTATTTCCCATGATCCAAAATTAAGGCCTTCTACACAAGATTTTCAAAATAAATCCCATAAAGCAAATGTGAAAAACTCACCCTTCTCAAGGCATCGCCAGTTGAAAATGCTGGATAAACGTGATTCTCCCAAAGGTAGGTACACTTTGCAATGACAAGCAGGGGTGATATTGGTACAAATTCTGTATTACAGGGTTAATCTTTAAAGAGGGCCCCACAATGGGCAAGAGATGCACTCTGTTTGCAGGTGGCTTTAATATTAACACTGATACTGGCCCAGCCTTTGTAATCAGAGTTTCGGCCTCAGGACACCAAACATTTGTGTACGCTGAAAAGAGGGAGTTCCTGTATTTTTCAAGAGACATTGAGCCGTTGCTTGTGTACATGAACTTATCTTATTTAATAAATTCATGGTATTTCTTCAGCTTTCAAAACTCTTTTATAATTAAATTCCTTTAATTTCTCCATGCCCATCTGTAATATTTTTGATATCTTTAGCAGACTTATCCAAACGATGTTTAATTATAGCCATACAAGGATTTATTGTCATCAATATTTCAAACCTTGAAGAATTATATACAATAATATAGTATAAGCATTCTTGTCTCTTCCCCTACACACACACACACACACACACACACACAAAATGTATGATGTTGTGTTCTGCCTTGTGCTTTCAAAATATTCCCTTTGATATTTGCCAATGAGAATGTAGAGCTAAACGTAATTAACAGTATTAAGTAAAATCCTCATAGACGAGTGATGGCGAACCTTTTAGAGACCAAGTTTTAATATTTGTGGAAAAGAGAAGCCTTTTGTTCTGTATTAAATAAAAATTCTTTCATTTTATTCTGATAAATATTTCCATCATTTGTGAAACCAGGCTTATTGTAACACATTTTGGGCATGAGGTGGCGCTGCTGGCAAAGTTTTCATAAATGCACTTTGCTGATAGTTTCTGTGAGCTAGTTAAGGGTTGTTTGCTGTCTGTTTTAATAATTACACAAACCACAGTAAAGGCTAACACTGAGATTAACCGCTTACCAGCCAAGACACCTAATCAGCTTATGGTTCTGATGACAATCAGCTAAAACACACGATTCTTGCTCTACCTTGAAAACAATGGGTTTCTGTATTTTATCTATAATTAAAGTCGTTTAATTTCCACGTGTACCTCTGCAATATTTTTTCAAGAGGGCCCTAGAGCTGGTGTTTGCAGCTAAGTTAATTATTAGAACTGCACCATGCAAAATCAGCTAAAACACACGATTCTTGCTCTACCTTGAAAACAATGGGTTTCTGTATTTTATCTATAATTAAAGTCGTTTAATTTCCACGTGTACCTCTGCAATATTTTTTCAAGAGGGCCCTAGAGCTGGTGTTTGCAGCTAAGTTAATTATTAGAACTGCACCATGCAAAAGCAGCTAAAACATACGCTTATTGCTTTACCTTGAAAACAATGAATTTCTGTATTTTACCTATAATTAAAGGCCTTTAATTTCCACGTGTACCGCTGTAATATTCTTTCAAGATGGTCCCCTTTTTAATATCATCACAATAAAAACCAAAACAGATTATTTTGTATAACAGCCTTTTATTTAGGAAAAGAATTACATCATGGATTGCACGGTGGCAGGCAGGCCTGAACAGGATTGAAAAGGGGGCACCTGTGTTTAGATTTTCTAAGCTTCTTGACAAAGCTGACTACCATCGTATCATTGCCCACTGAATCGCCAGTGTACATTTTTAATATTTTTGGAAAAGAGAAGCCTTTTGTTCTGTTCTGTAAAAAGAAGACACAGTGATAGCCGCAGGTGGCAGCTAAGGGATGCTGTAACTGACTCCTTTGGTATCTCATTGGTCTGCCTCATTAAAAAGTCATAGATGTCTTCAGGAAATAGCGGATTATTTGGGGCTGCTCCATATGAATCAAAAAACTCCGCGGGGCCATGTACTGGTAGATAGATAGCCAGCCAGTGTTCGCCAGGCAGTGTGTGAGGATGGGTGTTGACCACGATCCCAGCTGGCCGCTTGGTAATAATCGCCCGGGGTAGCATATCACTGGGATAAACACCTGCAAAGTATTTGTTTTTATGTAATAAATTCAATATCTGGACTGTGTTCATCTTCACATGTAATCAAAGAGGACGTTTCTGCTGTGATTAATTTCAATCACGTTGTTAAATACCCCATATAAAATCATATTAATAGTGTTGGGAAGGGGTACAGCAAAGCGGATCTCGGCTCTGAGGTTACCTGTTCTGATCAGAGAATAGTGGTCAGAGCAGGCCTGATCAGGGGTGAGGTCAAAAACATACAGTGTGTACCCCTGCAAAAATTCGTGACAGTTAATAGCTATGTCCAAATCTTTCATGCTTCTCCCCGTGGCTTTGGCCAATTGCATGTATTCACGTACGCATAGGTTGTCTCGAAAATTAGGCTGTAGAGGCTTTGATGGGGTCTGAACTCCATCCACATACAACGCTACAAAATTGACGTTGTAGTGTTTAAAGTTGAAGGGGTTTCGTGTGTATTGACCGCTGAATGCCTCATTGTCAACAAGCCTATGACCAGTTTCTTAGGCAGTTGCCCCCAAAAAAGATTTTCTTTGGTTGCAGACAAGACTCCCCGCAGCTATGCTGAAAACTTTCATTCCGATCCGCTCAACAGGATACTTTGCATTAGAGGTAAGAAGCGCTTCACTGTGCCCTAGACGCACACCGGGGGATACTTTCACTCTTTTAACAAACAAAGCTGCATTTAAAATATGTACTGTATAATTTGCATTGTCATCTCCACTCATCAAACAGAACGCATCCTTGCTGCGTGTGAGTTTGATCTTCACATCTACACCATTCAGCAGCATTTTGTCCTGGAAAAATATATCGCTGTGTAATGGGCCCATCAGATCCCAGGTCCGGCTACCCGCTGTCTGATGTGCTCTAGATTTAAAGCCCCAGTTTCCCTCACCAGCTGCTAGGCTTGTAGATTCCATCGTTTGATAGGCATCTTTATAAAAACCACCTGCTGCAAATTGTGTACTCAAGGCATCGGCACTGTAGTTCAGAAGCAGTTCTAAAATGGCTCGGTAGGGATAACAGTTGTGACTCTGACTGATCAGCCTATCGCCGAGGGTAACATCCAGCTGGCTAAACAGCGAGGCAATGGGGTAATTGACCAACCCCGTTTTGGCGGCATCAGCCATGTTTGAACCATCTGCTTTTGTTATTTTGCAACACAGAAAAAGAAGCGAATGACTGAGGTCTAAATAAAATTCACTCGCCCCTGTTATATAAAATTCCACAGGTGCATTAGGGCTTAGGGCTGACAGAGGCGGGACTTCAACGTACATACTGCTTTCCACGCAGGTTTGTGTTGGTGATATTTGAAAAAGATCCAGCTCGGATTTGGTACATTCTTCAGAGGAGTTATTAATAAATGCCATTTTTATAATATGTCTCTTCCTCTGTTTTTTTTTTTCTTTGTTTTGCGGCCTCCTCTCCTCTTCCTGTCATGTAGCTTCTGAATTTTTCTACCAGGGATACCCCTTCTTTTTATGGGCTGATGTGCTCCAATATGTTGGTGAGAATGCTTTTCGTTTAACTCCTCCCCTTCTTTTTAGGTACATGAGACCTGAACCTTCTTGGGTTCTCACCTTTTTCATAACATGACTCACTACGTCTCCAGCTATGTTGTGCATGGCTGTCTTAACATGAGGTTTAATAATCTGAAACCCACTCCTCAAAAGAGGAACAGCCCTTCTGAAAAGTCCACGAAAAATGCCCCCCAGACCTGCTCCATACATGTTTACAGCTCCATGGAAACCAGGTAGACCACGGCCTGCCTGGGCTTTGTAGTAGGCCCTATAGGCATCTACATTTCCATAATCTTTAACGACAACCATTTTTGGCTCATGCAGCTCTCTTTTGCACGCTCTAAAAATAACCTCTTCTGGGTCGAACGTGTAACCTCACGACAACTTTCCCCCAGTTGAATGGCACGTGTTGGTTCTGGTCGGTCTTTATTTCAATGCTTATTGTGTTGATGTGGCTCTTGCTCATTAACATATAATGCGGCTTATCGTAAGTTATGGTGACACATTCATAAGTTTCTCCTCTGACGGGTATGCACCGTAACAGGGGTACAGAGCTGTCTCCTACAATTTGGTGCTCTATGATATCCGTATACAGGTACAATGCGCTGACCCCTCCGGTAATGTCTGCAGCGTGGTCTATTTTATCGACAGGAACATCGGGTGGTAGGCCCAATAGGTGGGCTAACCCCCCAGTGGCTGAGAATTTGTATGTTTTCCCCTATGAATCTAACTTTACCCTTTACAGGGTCGTAGACAAAACGTATTTTAGGCGGATCTATGGCTACTTTTATATTGTCATTCATTTCATCCAAAACAGATTGAATGCTCTTGTAATAACCTCTATGTAGTAGAAAGCCCCATTTAGTTGCATCCTGATAAATGTAAAACATGGCATTTTCAGTCAGTGTGTACCAGCTGCGGGGGTACTGAATTTCAGCCAGACCAACTTCCCATGCACCGCTCAGATCTAAGGGTTGTGGTAGCAGTGTTGTAAAATTGGCATTTGTATTTTGAGGAAATATTTCCTTGCATGCATTGCTGGGGAGTGTGATGTAAAATCCGTTATCTCCCATTTCCAACTCTTCTATACAGGGTCACAAATTTCAGAGGCAGCCACCCAACTGTTGAACTACTGGGCCAACCTTTCCATTTCACTAAGTGAAGTTTTCTTGAGCCACGGCCTTTTGTGGCCAATACCTTTTCAATTCTATACACCCGGTCTTCTCGGGGGTTCACTTTTTGTAGTTCTTCGGGATAGAATGTCCCCACAATAGCATCACCATGGTAATCTGTTAACAGGTATACGGGTCTCTTTGCTTTTTTGATAACCTGATCCACTATAAATATCTCTGTAGTGAAATTCTGTTCATAACCCTTATCGAACACCCCCTTTATTTTTGAAACCCTGACATGGTCTCCTTTTCTGAACAGCGGCCTCTCCTCTTTCGTTTTAGCAGAGGTCCCATAGATTGTTTTCCAGATGGCCAAAGAGTTGTGAGGGGTCACATCTACAGGCCTAGCCTTGATAGTCCTGTGCATGCTGTGATTATAGCTTCTTAGGAGCTGAGGTAATACATCCATATATTTGTACGTATTATTGGCTGTGAAATACCGCCACATTTTTGTTTTTAAAGTTCTGTTAAACCTTTCCACAACACCAGCCTTGACCTCATTATTGGTGACAAAGTGGTGTATCCCATGTTTCTTTAACAGCAGGCTTACAGGCTTATTTAGGAACTCTAAACCTCGATCTGTTTGAAGCTTCTCGGGATGTCTATGGTTTTGTTTGAAAATGGCCGCTAAAGCTTTGGACACCTCCCGACCCGTCTTGTCTTTGAGAGCCACAGCCCAGGCATATTTAGATAAAATATCAATGCATGTTAATATGTACTTGTAGCCCCTGTTGTACTCTGAAAATTGCTGCATATCTACCAAATCCGCCTGCCATTGTGCATCGACTCCTGAGACAATAGTCTTGTTTCTTTTAAAATGTATTCAGGCGGGCTTATGGAGTGTGTAGGCATCCTGATCAGAAAGCCATCGAGAAACATCCTTGACCCTTAATGATTTGATACGCTTTTTTGCCTCACTAAATAGAGGGGTCACACCTCCAAAACTTCCTACAGAATCCGGTGTATAATATATATTTTTTAGAACATCCCCGTGGTCAGGCATCTTAGCAGCCCACAGACATATGAACACAGATTAAGGGGTTAAATAAACTTTATTCACAAGAGAATAAGGCTGGAGCATTTTTAAGATTTCAAGACTTTACCAGACTTATAATGTGTTTAATATTTGCAAATAATAGGACGGAAAAGGCTATTTTCTAAGTTTAAACATAAAGAGAGACATTATTGAATAAGCTGTTATATTCTCAGAGTATATGTTGAAACCACTTGAAGCGCCAGAATTTTTTTTTTTCACATGCTATGACTTCTCGGCAGATTCTTTTTCTCCAGCAGAGTGTCCTGTTGAGAGAGCATTAAACAGCCTCTTAGTTTTAAATTTTGCAGCCCCCCCCCACAACCCCGAACGAGAGTTATAAACAATTTAATGAAAAAACTCACCTCGGCCGCTGAACCGCTCTCATAACCCTCATCTGCAGAAGTCCAAATATCCTCTTGTGGCTCCTCTAGAGGCCCAGGTTCGGAACCATCTGAGCATTCACTCCGCGATTTCTCTTTTGGTTTCTGCCATCCTGCTCTTACTCCATGAGGACAATCACACTCAAGATCGGACCAAAACAGGGTCTCCTCAGCGTGAAGGGCAGGCTTGGGCGGCTTTTTGGGCGCACAGCTGGGCTTCCGCGATGGGGTGTTTAGGGGGCAGAGGGGCATGGAAAATCCCATAGGCCCGTGGTGCATGTGGGGGTGCAGACGCCTTTTCGGTTTCAACCGCTGCCTCTCTATCTTCGGGGTCCAGGATTTTGGCGGAGAGTCCGGGCTCTCGGGCTTCGGAGGGGAGTCCACGCTCTCTGCTTTCGGCGGTGAGTCCGGGGTGTCCTTCGGCAAGCTGGAGGAAAACCCGATCTTGCTTGAAGACGCCATCTTTCTCCACATAAACGGGACGGCGGGGACCATGGGCCAGTCGGTTTCAGGAACAGCGGAAAAGGCGGCGGCGGGCACCGCAGAACACTCCCCTCTTCTTATAAAGGCCTCTCAGGCATGCGCACACGCAGCAAGACAGGCCCAGGCAACACATAGCCAGCGGCAGCGCCCTAGGGGAAGGCATGCCCGGGCATGCCTGAGGGTGGGGTAGGGGGACCCCGTGACGTGTCGGGGGGAGGGGGCAAGGCTCCCCATCCGGGTCAGGTGGAAGAGGACGTCACTTCCAGGTCAAAGGGCCCAGGAAGGTTCCGGTTCCGGGTAAGGGGGCGGGGCGGAAGGTAGGGACTTCCGGTAAGGGGTAGGGCTTCCGGTAAGGGGTAGGGCTTCCGGTAAGGGGCGGAACTTCCGGTAAGGGGGTGGGACTTCCGGTGTTTGATGGTTTTATTGCCCCTTTGACAGGAGCACCCCTTTCCCTACTACTGCCAGTTATGGACAAACGCTTATGTAATTGTTTCTGACTATGATTACATTTTCAGCATGACCTGGTGTCAATACAAATGGAGATAGCTATTCAAATATGCTCTAAGTAAGAAATAAACTAAACTTCTTTGGGTTATGGTGAACATAATGTAAAATCAGATTAATATTAGAAATAACTATATGGTTTACATGTGCACAGATGGGTGTTTAGACCCTTTAACTAGAGATGGGCACAAAAAATTGTTTCATGGCCATCTCTATCATTAACGTTTGTGTTCATAAAATAATATCTCTGGACTAAAGAGCACTTGGGATCTTAAGATCAAAAGAAGTTTCTTAAGGTTATATCATTCCCCTTT
>JAWVWN010001101.1:0-42909 GCA_037367305.1 Phrynocephalus vlangalii | reverse complement strand
TCGAGTTCATTAATACAGTCTAATCTACCAGAACTAATGAAAACTTCCAGTGACACGAGTAGGAGGCGTCCACGGCACTTGACAACACAGCCGCATCACCCACGGCCGAGCTGTCAAAACAGAAGTGACTCAGGGGAAAAGAGACGGCTGTTGGTATCAGTTCTTTTGTTAGATGTCTGTGAAGATTCTCAGTCATCCAGGTGAGTTGATCTGAAAGTTGAGTCATGGCTACTGGACTTCTTTTTTGAGAGATAGAAACGTTTCGCTGTTCATCCAAACAGCTTCATCAGTCTGAATACAGCTAGTGCAAATCCTCCATCTTATAGGCAGCTTTGACCTCTTGTCACCCTGGCCTGAATTAGGCTCATAAGATGAACAGTGGCCTAAATAGGCTCGTTAGGGAGACAATAGTATCCTTAGCCTTAAGGTGAACAATGGCCTAAGGTGCTGAAACCTATCAAGAATGGGTCTTTAGCTATGGCCTTGGTGGTGAAGGCTTTTTGATTTTTCTCGGGACTTTGGAAAGCACAGCCTGATAAGTAGCAGATAGACTATGCCGGAGCCCACCACCTCTGTTGAGGGAGGGGTTACATCGCTCTTTACAAGCATCCCCACCACTGATGCCCTAACAATGATAAAGAGAAGACTAAGAGAAGACAGCACCCTCACCTCCAGAAGCCGCCTCAACCTAGACCAGATATGCCTGCTCCTGGACCTGTGTCTGAACACCACATATTTCATGTACAGAGGGGACTTCTACAGACAGAAGCATGGCTGTGCCATGGGTTCCCCAGTGTCACCAATTGTTGCAAACCTATACATGGAAGAAGTGGAGAAGAAGGCACTCAACACCTTCCCAGGGACAACACCATCCCACTGATTCAGGTATGTAGATGATACCTGGGTGAAAATCAACACTCAGGAAGTACAGGCCTTTACAGACCACATCAATGCGGTGGACCCTAATATTAGGTTCACTAGGGAAGACACCCAAGACAACAGGCTGGCTTTCCTGGATTGTGCAGTCATCATCAGACCTGACCGTGGCCTGGGAGTAGAAGTTTACAGGAAACCCACCCACACAGATCAATACTTACTGTTTGACTCCCACCATCCACTACAGCACAAACTAGGAGTCATCAGGACCCTAAGCCACAGAGCAGAGAGCATCCCCACCGCCACAGAAGCCAAGAAGAAGGAAGACAGGCACCTGAAGACAGCACTTAAGTCCTGTGGATATCCAAAGTGGGCCTTCAACAAAGCAGTGGGCCATCCCAGAAGAACAAGGGATCAGTCTGAGACCCAGACCCGACGGAAGAACCTGGTCATTCCCTACATGGCAGGAGTGTCGGAGAAGCTTAAAAGGATTTTTGGCAAACACCACATCCCTGTTTATTTCAAACCCACAAACACACTAAGGCAGAGACTTGTCCACCCAAAGGATCCTGCCCTCCGCTGCCCTTGCTTGGTGGCCTTGTTATTTTTAGCTTTTTAGCCTTTTTAGCTTTTTCTTTTTCTTTTTCTTTTTCTTTTTTGCGCTGTTAGCCGCCCAGAGTTCCCGTCGGGAAGATGGAGCGGGATATAATTATTTAAATAAATAAAATAAATAAAATACCAAACCATAAAAGGAGCAATATAGTATATGCAGTCCAATGCAGTGAAGAGTGTTCAGACCTCTACATTGGAGAAACTAAACAGCCATTAAACAGAAGAATGGCCCAACACAGGAGAGGTAACAGCTCAGGACCAGAATCAGCAGTACACCTCCATTTGAAGGACAAAGGGCACTCTTTCAAAGACGAGGATGTACACATATTAGACAGAGAAGAGAGGTGGTTTGAGAGAGGAGTAAGGGAAGCCATTCATGTTAGCATTGAAAATCCCTCCCTCAACAGAGGTGGTGGGCTCCGGCATAGTCTATCTGCTACTTATCAGGCTGTGCTTTCCAAAGTCCCCAGGCAAATCAAAAAGCCTTCACCACCAAGGCCATAGCTAAGGACCCATTCTTGATAGGTTTCAGCACCTTAGGCCATTGTTCACCTTAAGGCTAAGGATACTATTGTCTCCCTAACAAGCCTATTTAGGCCACTGTTCATCTTATGAGCCTAATTCAGGCCAGGGTGACAAGAGGTCAAAGCTGCCTATAAGATGGAGGATTTGCACTAGCTGTATTCAGACCGATGAAGCTGTTTGGATGAACAGTGAAACTTTTCTATCTCTCAAAAAAGAAGTCCAGTAGCCATGACTCAACTTCCAGATTCTTTTGTTAGAGTTCAGTTGCTGTCCCGCCCTGGCAGTTGGTGCCCATTCTACTTTGGGGGCAAAAGGCAGCCAGCAGTGGGGCAGGGCAGGCATAAAAGTCACTGTTCAAATATCAACACACACACATACACAGGGCCAAGAGCAGATAAGAGAGATGAGTACACACAGAGAGGCAGAGAGAAGTTGTACTTGAATCCACAACATTCCCACTGCTGTTCCCTGTGGACCTCTAGAACAGTATTTTCCTGGGTGTGTGTGTGTCATGACCCCTCCAGGGGGTTGCACACAGTTTTCTGCAGTCACTTCATATGTCTCCTAACGTGTGTTTAATGGTTTCTCCCTGGACCTTTTGGAGTGGAATATTACAGTATGTGCATGCATGAGAAAGAGGTCCTTATATTCTAAGCAAGGGTGATTTAGACTCATTCAAAAATGCCTTTTATGGCAACATGGTGGTAGGTAGAGATGGGCACGACTTAGCGGTATTCCCGTTTCCGTTTCCGTTACTCGTTTCCGTTACTCTACGGAAACGGTAACGGGAATCACTGCCCCAGACTTCGAGCTCGAACCGACGAACGAACAATTTGGTCTGATTTGTCGTGCTCGTTACTTGCATCGCGGCGACCGCGCAATGCCAAGCGGCACAGAAAAAAAGTTTTTAAAAGTTTAAAAAAACCCAATTCCCAGCCCTAAAAGTAGGCGAAAACTGTCTGAGGGCACCTACCAGGCCAGAAGGGTGTTTTATTTGGGGGGGGGGGGTTCCGCGCCCCCCCCTCTCCTTGGCTATTGCTACTGCTGCGCTGCTGGTACCAGGCTGGGAGGGCGCATCCATTTGCCATGCAGTGCGGGGGATCCAAAATGGCGACCGCATTATTTTTTTTAAATCGTTGCCCAAAACCCCACCAAAGCACCACAGAAACATGCGGAAATTAGCTATTTTAAATGCTTGAATTTTTTACAGTAGCAGCAATGGGTTTTTCTTGCATAAAAAGTCTCCGTTGATTTTATTTTATTTTATTTTATTTTATTTTTTTACACCTGCGCATTCGCAATGATGGGCTCGCCCATGGGAGTGGACCATGCAAAGTTTTGGAGCCATTCCACCAATCGCATGGCCAGGTTTTGCTGACTGTACCAGGCTGGCAGGGCGCATCCATTTGCCATGCGGTGGGGGGGGATCCAAAATGGCGACCGCAATATTTTTTTTTGAAATTGTTGCCCAAACCCCCACCAAAGCACCACAGAAACATGCGGAAATTAGCTATTTTAAATGCTTGAATTTTTACAGTAGCAGCAGTGGGTTTTTCTTGCAAAAAAAGTCTCCGTTGATTTTAATTTATTTTATTTTATTTTTTTACACCTGCACATTCGCAATGATGGGCTCGCCCATGGGAGTGGACCATGCAAAGTTTTGGAGCCATTCCACCAATCGCATGGCCAGGTTTTGCTGACTGTACCAGGCTGGGAGGGCGCATCCATTTGCCATGCGGTGGGGGGGGATCCAAAATGGCGACCGCAATATTTTTTTTGAAATCGTTGCCCAAAACCCCACCAAAGCACCACAGAAACATGCGAAAATTAGCTATTTTAAATGCTTGAATTTTTACAGTAGCAGCAGTGGGTTTTTCTTGCAAAAAAAAGTCTCCGTTGATTTTATTTTATTTTATTTTATTTTATTACACATGCACATTTGCAATGATGGGCTCGCCCATGGGAGTGGACCATGCAAATTTTCCACCAATCGCATGGCCACTTGGCCAGGTTGACCACAGAGACTTCTGGGATGTGCCAATCGGGCATAAACAGCCCACTAATCGTAGCCCAAACCCGAACCCTAAGCCTAACCCATACGCCAGTACACTGTCCTTCTAAGTGGGTCAGAGAGGCACCCAGAGGTGCACCCCAATACTCACCCTAACCTCACCCGTAACTAGCCTAACCCTAGCCCTTGCGCTAACCCGTCTTAACCCTAAGCCAGATCTACTTGCATTGCACTACATGCAAGTACGTGAGATACAGCGGGTGCAAAGAGTCTGCCAGTCCGTCACTTGTGGCTCTGGCTGACTCCTGCAGCTCCCTCCAGGAGCCCGCTACCCCCTCCCCAAACCAGTACTAACGACAACGAAAAAATGAAAAAATGAACCGACTAATTTTTGCAAATTTTCGCGAAAAACGGAAACGAGCCGAAACGGAACCGGCCCGACTAACGACAACTCGAAAAAATTTTTTTTCAAGTCGTGCCCATCTCTAGTGGTAGGGTTGACGTGCAGGTCATTATGATAGGAGATTACGACTCGGTTGAGGTTGAGGACTGCTCTCTAGATGGAAGCAAACGCAAAGCATTTATCTATATTTGCCATATATTTGTCAATCAGTTTCCTTGGCTCTCTCTCTCTCTCTCTCTCTCTCTCTCTCTCTCACACACACACACACACACACACACACACACACACACACACACACACACAGAGAGAGAGAGAGAGAGAGAGAGAGAGAGAGAGAGAGAGATTCACTCCCTGTGTATTTATTTATAGATGTAAAACACTTCACCTTTCTCATTAAAAAGGATCCAAGGTGGCTGGTATCATTAAAAATAACATAAAAAGCCCAAAACAGTAAATTACTCAAATGCTGAAGAAAAATCAAAAGCATTATATTTAAAATGTTAGGTGAAAGCATTACAAAAAACAGATCTAGAAGCATAAAAGATAAGCCATCTTATTTATTGGCTCCTAGAGAATCAGTCACCAAGGAAAATTCAGCCTAAAGAGGAAGGTAATTGCTTGCTTGCAGATGAACAGCGAAGATGTCTCCTGCTGGGCCTCCAGTGGGAGGGACGTCTAGAGTCTGGGAGTAGCCACAGAGAAGGACCTCTCCTGTGTCCTACCAGATAGAATCATAGAACAGTGAAATTGGAAGGGGTCTATAATAAGGCCATCAAGTCCAACTCCCTCCTCAATGCAGGAATACAAATCGATGGATATCTGCCAGGTGGTTGTCCACATTTCTTTTGAATGCCTCCAGTGTTTGAGTATTCACCACCTCTTGAGGTCATGGGTTGCATTGTTGTACTACTCTAACAGTTAGGAAGTTCTTCCTGATAGTCAGGCAAAAGCTGGGTTCTCATAACGAGTTAATTGTTATGTCATGAGGAACAGCTTAGGGAACTGGGAATGTTTAGCCTTTCAAAAAGAAGGCTGTAGGGAGGATATGACAGCTATGTTTAAATATTGGACAGGATGTCATATTGAAGAGGGAAAAGGTTTGTTTTCCATGGCTTCAGAGACTAGGACTCGGGGCAATGGTTTCAAACTACAGGAAAAGAGATTCCATTTGAACATTAGAAAGAACTTCATGACAGTGAGAGCTGTTTGGCAGTGGAATAATATGCTGCCACCAAGGAGGGTGGGGGAGTCTCCTTCTTTGGGGGTTTTTAAGCAGAGGCTGGATGGCCATCTGTCGGGAGTCCTGTGATGGGGGTTCCTGCATGGCAGAGGTTTGGACTGGATGGCCCTTGAGGTCTCTTCCAACTCTGTGATTCTATGATCCTATATTCTGGGATGATTGGGAACAGATCCTGCCCCTCCTCTGTATGACAGCCCTTCATAAGAAGAGCCCTGCTGGATCAGTCCAAATGCCCATCTAGTCCAGCTTCCTGTATCTCACAGTGGCCCCACCAGATGTGTTTGGGAGCACATGAGACTAGATATCTGTCTCCTCATACCACTCCCCTGCATCTGGCCCTGGAAGTACCTTCAAATATTTGAAAAGTGTTGTCCTTCAAATATTTGAAAAGTGTTGTCATGTTACCCTTCAGCCTTCTTTTTTCTAGACCACTGAAGGCGAAACTTTTAGAGACTGAGTGCCAAAACTGCCAATTCAAAACCCACTAATTTTTCGCAAAGTGCCAATAGAGCCATTTAACCTGAATACAGGCAGCTGTGAAGGGGCGACATCAGGTGCCCACAGAAAGGGCTCTGAGGGCCATCTTTGGCACCCATGCCATAGGTTCGCCAACACTGCTCTAGACGAAACAACTGCACCTGCAAGGGTGGCAAAACTGAGAGAAAGGCCTCCTCTGATGTTCTCAACCCCAGGAATGGGGAGCTGAGTGCTAGGCCTCACTTTCAAATCAGATTTCAGTCCCCCTTGGATAACTTGGATATTTCTTTCAATGAGCTCTTCTAGGTTTGCACCTCAGAACCCATCAGTCCCTCCTTTTTTTCTGGAGGGAAGTTTGTTTTTAATAGGGACTTGCAGTTGGGACTTTGGACTTGATACCAAAGACTTGGACTTGGACTTGGACTTGAGACTTGAGACTGAGACTCAGACTTGGGACTTGGTGCCAAAGACTCAGACTTGGGCCTTGGACTCAGACCCAAAGGCTTGCTACCGCCCTTGCTCAACATTAGGGGAAGTGCCATCAATAACTTTCTTTCTTTCTTTCTTTCTTTCTTTCTTTCTTTCTTTCTTTCTTTCTTTCTTTCTTTCTTTGTATTATACCCTGGCCATTTGTCTACTCTGGGCAGCTTACAACAAGAGAACAGCGCAATAAGAAAATAACAAAATAAATCCAACATAAACCCATAACATAATAAATTACTACACCACATATCAAACCATGGACAAGAAACTAGAAATCTAAAATCTATTATCACTATCACTACAGCTATTGCCGTAAGCATCGACAGTTCGACACAATAAAAAAGAAAAGAAAATTAAGACAGCATGAGAAAGCTTAATTAAATTAAGATTCCAATTTAAGGTGATTCTGTCAGGATATTCAAGGAATATGAGACGTTTAATGGGTGGTTTAGGATTGCCCCACCACCACCACCAGTTAAGTTTCCTCCACCAAGCTGGGATTTGAACCCAGCTCATCTGAGAATTGGACCAACCCTCTACCTCACACACCCCACTGGCACACACTGTGGCACCCTGCATCGCGGAAACTCCACCCCTGAAAAGGTCACAAGAGCAGCATAGCGGTTGGGCGGGATCTCTGTCTAAAACGGTGCAAATCCCCAACTTTTCCCAGTCTGTTGAAATTAGAAGAAGTGCTATGCATCCCCCACCTCCAGAAACGCCCACGGAAGGACGCTCCCCTACTGTATCTGCAGGAAACCGGAGGAGTTATTTGTAACATCAGAAGAAACAAAACTTGATGAACGTCACCCAATGTGCATTTCGCAGTCCAGCGGAGCCTAATTGCTTACTGCCACCTGCAGCCCTGGTGAGGGCATTGGTGTTAGGAGTTCTTAAACTTTGGGTAATGAAATTGTTCAAGCCAAACCCATCGTGACTTTTTTCGCTGCATCTATTTCACCTCCGTTTCCTTCCTTCTCAGCGTGCCTGTCACATCTTTACAGGATATTTTTACACTTGCTTTAACGTTTCTCCATCAACATTGCCATTAAAAAGGTTGGCAGTGTGTGTGTGAGGGGGGTGGAGAGTGGCGTTGAGCCTCTCTCTGCGAAGGAACCCCCTGTTCATTCTCCCTTGAAGGAAGTAGATTATAAAAACCACAAGCCGTAAAGCAATCACGAACTTGCCTCTTTTATGCTCCTTGAAGCCTGTCCCCCCTGTTAATGTGATGGGATTCGAGACTTAATTTTTTAATAAATATGCATGGGGGGGATGTAGAACACTCGGGTGCGTGAGATGTGTTCCACGGGTGTTGCCAGAGTGTAAGGGACGAGACTGTTGAAGGAATTTGTCATCGTCACTGTCGTTGTTAGCGTCGTCATCACAGTCTGTCAAGCCAACTCTCTTCAGAAGGGGTTTCCTATCCTGTTCTGATGGAGAAGTGGCCTATGACGGTGCAGCATGCCCAAGGCCAGCCAAGCTGCCTCTTCTCTCCTATCCTAGAGGACAGGGTGAAAATCCCAAAGGACCTTGATGGATTAGAGTGCTGGGCCAAAGCTAACGGAATGGGTTTCAACAGAGGGAAATGTAGGGTGCTGCACCTAGGTAAAAAGAATGAATTGCACAGATATAGGATGGGAGACACCTGGCTGGAAAATAGTACCTGTGAAAGGGATCTGGGAGTCTTGGTGGACCACAAATTGAACATGAGTCAGCAGTATGATGCGGCAGCCAGGAAAGCCAATGCGATTCTTGGTTGTATCAACAGAAGCATAGTGTCTAGATCAATGGAAGTGATAGTACCACTCCATTCTGCTCTGGTCAGACCCCACCTGGAGTACTGTGTCCAGTTCTGTGCACCTCAATTTAAAAAGGATGTTGACAACCTTGAGCGGGTCCAGAGGAGGGCGACCAGGATGGTTGAAACTTATTCTGGAAGAAATGTCTTATAAGGAATGGCTTAAGGAACTGGGAATGTTTAGCCTTTCAAAAACAAGGCTGAGGGGGAATATGATAGCTATGTTTAAATATTTGAAAGGATGTCATATTGAAGAGGGAACAGGTTTGTTTTCCATGCCTTCAGAGACTAGGACTCAGGTCAATGGTTTCAAACTACAGGAAAAGAGATTCCATTTGAACGTTACGAAGAACTTCCTGACAGTTAGAGCTGTTCAGCAGTGGAAGATGCTGCCACGAATGAGGGTGGTGGAGTCTCCTTCTTTGGAGGGTTTTAAGCAGAGGCTGGATGGCCATCTGCGGAAATATTGTGATGGGGGTTCCTTCATGGCAGGAGGTTGGACTGGATGACCAGTAAAAATGGTGTTTTGTTTCATTTTGTAACAAAATGCTATCTGACATTTTTATACGTTACGAAACATTTTATAACCTTATGACATGACGAAACAGCTTGTCATTTTTTGTTTTGTGCCCATCTCTAGTCCTGCCAATTGAACAAACAGAAGCGGATGGGTGGAGCTGCTCTCTGCTCAGGAATGGCATTCCACGGCCCATCAGTATCCCCACTTCTACTTCCAGCTCCTGCTCGCTCTTTAATAGAGATTTTAGAATGACATGTTTGCTGAAGACATTTCCCCATTTTGTATTCTGACAGAATTTTGATAATGGCCATTATTCTCCACCACCACCCTCAAAAGATCTTGAGGTCACCGGTGGAAAAGACACCCAATTGGTTTGCACACATGGTTGATCAAGGCTCTGATTTGCCTCTCTTCAAATAAGGAGATGTGGCTGCAGCGTCATTTTTTTTTTTAAAAAACTGTGTTGATGCCAATTAAGAAATGCAGAAAGAGATAGATCAGAATTTAAGCTTGCAGGGGCTTCGTTGACCTCCTTTGCGTAAATGAATGAATGAGGCCTTTGGGCCCACCCCAGGACATTTCACTGCCTGATACAGAGCAGCAAACCATGTGCGCCACCTACCAGGAGCCCTGTGGCATAATGGTTAAACTACTGTGAAAAATATACCAGTGAAAGTTAAAGAAAACTGTTACAAAGTATATTGGAGATGGTATATAACGCCTGCAAAGTTAAATACAATAAATAAAGAAATATCTCCAATTTGTTGGAGATGTAGAAAAGAAAAAGGGACATGTTTACATATGTGGTGGGCATGTGAGAAAAGGAAATTGGAATGGAATTTGGTTCTCAGTGAAATGCAAGAAATATTACGGAAAAAGATTCCAATGTCCCCCCAGCTGGCACTGTTAAATATAGTTGCAGATACACAATTGAGGAGGGGAACTGCTAATTATTACAATAGCAAGGTTGATTTTCGCTAAATATTGGAAATCTAATAAGCAATTAGTGATGGAAGAATGGTATAAGGAGTTATGGAATTTAGCTATTAACGATAAAATGACTTATGAAATTAAAATTAGGAAAGGGATGAGCAAGTCTAATGACTTTAATGGAATATGGGATAAATTATTGGTATATGTATTCCAAAAGCGTAAAGGGTATACACCCGGAGAAGATTCAATGTACTTCTGGAGGGAAATGGGCTGGTCATGATCATGAAAGTTGTTATTCTGTTCAAATCCCGAGGGGGGGTGGGTTGCACGGGGTTTATGTTTGTTGTATTTGTTATATTTTAGTTATATTGATGTGTGTTATTTTTTCTTCCTTATGCTATTTTACTGTTTTTTCTGTTCTTTTATATAAATAAATAAATAAATAAATAAATAAATAAATAAATAAATAAATAAATAAACAAACAAACAAACTACTGTGCAACAGCCAAACTGTGCTCACAACCTGGGGTTCAATCCCAGGTGCCCCGCTTGAGGTTCACTCAGCCTTCCATCCTTCGGAGGTCCGTAAAATGAGTACCCAGCTTGTGGGTGGTGGAGCAATGTGTAGCCTGCGTAATTATATTGTAAAGCACCTAGAGAGTGCTTTAAGCCCTATAGAGTGGTATATAAGCAGCACACTTTGCTTTCTTGCTTTGCTTTACCACACTCAAGGTGCACAGCACCCAAAGCGGGTCAATAGAGATGGGCTTTTCGTTTCGCAAGTGGTCAGCTTCCGAAACGAAACGCAGGAGCCCAGTTGGTGTTTGGAACTGGTGGAACAAAATCAGCCAATCCCTTACCTTGCTCTATGGATTGTGCAGGGCTAAACTTCAATGAGGAAGAAGCCTCTGAAGTATACTCTTTCCTTCTCCCTGGCTCTGGCCAATCAGACAGGGAGGCGGGATGCTGCATTTCCCTGCATAGCTCCTGACTGGCCAGCGCCAGAGAGAAGGAAAGATGACATCAGAGGCTTCTTCCTCATTGCAGTTTAGCCCCTTGCGACCCCAGAGCAAGGTAAGAGATTGGCTGATTTCATTCCAGAGGGTTGGTCTGGTTCTGAACGCCAGCTCGGCTCCCACATTTCATTTTTGAAGCTGACCACTTCCAAAACAAAAAGCCCATCTCTACTGGCCAACTTAATTTTGGGCAATGAGGCAATAAATCCCACTGGCTGTAGCAACTCTCTTTTCACTTATTTTTATTTATTTATTTATTTTTACAACTTATATGCCGCCCACTACCCAAAGGTCTCTGGGCGGCTTACAATCAAGGAATTAAAACAGTTAAAAACATCAAACAACAATAAATAATTAAAACAACAATAAAAACCTTATACTAAAACATCACACTAAAATTGCCATCAGAAGACCCACAATCTAAATTGTATCAATTAAAAAACTTCTGGAACAGGAAGGTTTTTACCTGGCACCGAAATGTCATCAGTGTTGGCGCCAGGCGGGTCTCACTTGAGAGGGCATTCCATAGCTTGGGGGCAGCTGCCGAGAAGGCCCCGTGTCTGCAAGCCATCCCTCTTACCTCCTTGAGGGATGGCTCTTTCAAGAGGGCCCCCCCCACTTAGCAATAAAAGCACAGGAACAAAAAGGTACTGTAATCAGGTGCCATTTTTCATGATGCTTCAAACAAAAGGCCACAGGGGCAGCTGCTCCATTATGCCTAATGACTGGGTCGGGTCTCTGGGTTTGCCTGAAGAACGGCAAGAACTGAAAGAACAATTAGAATCATCGAATTGTAGAATCATACAGTTGGAGGAGACCTCAAGGGTCATCCAGTCCAATCCTCCTGCCATGCAGGAACCCCCATCAAAGTACTCCCAACAGATGGCCATTCAGCCTCTGCTTAAAAACCTCCAAAGAATGAGACTCCACCACCCTCCTTGGTGGCAGCATATTCTGCTGCCAAACAGCTCTAACCATCATGAAGTTTTTCCTAATGTTCAAATGGAATATCTTTTCTTGTAGTTTGAAACCATTGCCCCAAGTCCAGTCTATGAAGCCATGGAAAACAAACCTGTCCCCTCTTCAATATGACATCCTTTTAAATATTTAAACATGGTTATCATATCCCCTATCAGCCTTCTTTTTGGGTTGCTGGTTAGATCTGGCCCATGGATGTAAAAAACAATGAGTGCCAGATATGATTTCCATACACAGGAGGAACTGCAGTTGCATCCAATTTTGAGTTTTCTGGGCCCTTCTGCCATTTTGAGACTCGTTCAAGTTATAATTAGTTTCATTCCGTGTACACACAGAGAGATCTCGCTTCCAGGCCATCTGAACAAAAAGATTGAATTGGCACTGCCATGCATGAAATTATTTCTTTTCAGGAGCAGACTGTTTTCAGTATACATCAAGAGCTGATATTATTTGTGTATTGCCAGCAAATGGTGTGAAATTAAAGGCCTCCCAGTCCAACAGGTGCTTAAGATCTCCGTTTACAACAAGGGCTGGGTGGGAATTCCATTTCCATTTATTTGATCTTCCATTCTTTCGAAACAAGAATTTCTGATGTGACCTCATATTCCGGATGGAATGAACTTTTGGTGTGTGTGTGTGTGTGTGTGTGTGTGTGTGTGTGTGTGTGTGTGTTTACTACTTGAATTCATGATTATAGAGCAAATTTCTTTCCAGAATTCTTCCATTTCTTTGATTTCTCACTCACTAACTTACTTTACCATACTTTACTAAAATACTACTACTCTGGTGGTGGTGGTGGTGGTGGTGGTGGTGGTGGTGGTAGTAGTAGTAGTAGTAGTAGTAGTAGTAGTAGTAGTAGTAGTAGTTAGGAGTGTGTGCATGTGTATAAAGGTAATTCTTATGTGGGTTTTGAGTGAATAAGCCATGGAATTATCACATAAGTGTAGCTCATAATGTTGGGTCACGGAACAAGGGCATTGTTGGAGAAACATGGAGATGCACTGTAGGGTCATGAGAAAAAGGAAGACATTGTAACATTGAAAAACTATCCATAGGGAATACCAGTCAAGTCCTAGAGCAGTGATGGCAAACCTATGGCACGGGTGCCAAAGGTGGCACTTGGAGTCCTTTCTGTGGGCACCCGACATCGCCCCTTCACAGCCACCTGTATTCAGGTTAAATTGCTGTATTGTCACTCTGTGAAAAATTAGTGGGTTTTGAACTGCAGTTTGGGCACTCGGTCTCTAAAAGGTTCGCCATCACTGTCCTAGAGGATGGACTCAGGTAATCAAGAAAGGGACTTTGACCTTCCTGTCGCTACAATATAATGCAATAATTGGCACCCTCACGGAGCCGTGAATTCCTCCCTAAGGAATAGGCTGATGAGCTTTTCTAGTGCCCACCAGGAAATCCTTTCTTCTCACAGACTCAGAGCCTGGGGGCAATCTCCTGCACCTGGAAAACTCTATCTCCTCCCTTTGTCTCACTCCTAATCCTTCCCCCCTCTCCCCTCCTCCCACTACAGAACCAGGCAAGACAACAAACGGACTTACAACAAAGTTTGTTTCCATTTGTTTCACAAACACTGGACTATGTCTGTGAAGATTCTCAGTCGTCCAGGTGAGTTTATCTGCTACTCCATTGTGCCTGGGATTTGGAGTTACCCTCCTTTTCAGCTTGGAGGGGAAAATGTCTCCCCGTCATGGCTTGGCATCTGCCATGGGCTTTTTCTCCAGAAATGGGTCCAATCTTCTTTTAAAGGCATCTAGGCCAGATGCCACATCCTGGGGCAAGGAGTTCCTCCTATCCAGGGCCGGCGCTAGGACTTTTTGCACCCTAGGCGAGGGGCGGGGGGTTCGGGTTGGTGGGACAGGGGGAGGGGGCAGCATGGGGGGCAGGCAGCGGCGGGCGGCGGGGCAGGGGGCGGCGGGGCAGGGGGCGGCGGGGCAGGGGGCGGGGGGGCAGGGGCAGGGGGCGGGGGATGGCGTGGGACGGCAACGGGCGTGGGGGCGGATGGCAACGGGCACGGTGGTGGGTGGCAATGGCCGCGGGGGCGGCGGGCGGACGGCGACGGGAAGTGATGGGCGGGGGCGGCAGGCGGCTGTCGGGCGGTGGGGGCGCCGCCGCCGCCGCCCCCCAGCCAGGTGCCTGCCAAACCATCATTGCGCCTCCACTGCGCCCGGGCTCTGCAGGTGGCTGGGCTTATGGAGTGCCACCGAGGAGGAGGAGGAGGACGACGACGACGACGATGAGGAGGAGGAGGAGGGCGGCGCGCCTAGTGGGGTGAGCAGCAGCCAATCCGGCGAGGCAGAGCCCCTCCGAGGGGGCGGCCCGTGGTCTATCCAGCCCCCCCCCAAGGCTGGGCTCTCAGGCGAGCAGGAGCCGCGGACAGCCCACTGCGGGGGGGGGACAGCTCTGAGGATGGACAGACCGCTGTAACACCCCCCCGCCGCCACCAGCCCCACGAGCCTCCTCATTCCAGGGCAGCTGTGGGAGGGGGGTGGACACCCCTCTGTCTCTCCTCCCCCTCACTTTCTGGCCACTCAGCCCTTGGCAAGGTGTGGGGGCTCCGCCGGCCATCCCTCCTTCCCTCTCGTTCAAGCTTCTGGGGTGACTGGGGAGTCCGCTGGGGAGAGGGTGCCGCCTGGCCGGAACGCGCGCGCCTTCCCGGACGGCTGGTGGGGCTCGGAGGGTGCGGGAGCTCGGAGGGCGGAGGGCGGTGGGGGGGGAAGGCGGGGGACAGCAGGCTTGCCAGCGCCCTCTCCATTTCGGTGCTCTGGGCAGCTGCCTAGTTTGCCTTAATGGTAGCGCCAGCCCTGCTCCTATCACAGCTGCTTGTGCCCTCCACTTCAGTGTGGTAGAACAGACAGAATGTTAGGCTGTAACTCGCCACCCTGAGTTTGAAATCCTGCTCAGCTACATAGACTCACAGGAAGAGCAGGACTGGTAAAACTACTCCTCAAATATCTTGAAAATCCCCATTAACCACCTAGAGTAGCCTTCCAGGTGGGTGTTATACAAACCCAATAAATCAATAAATAAAATCATAACTACCAGGCTCACTATACATGTGCTAGATAGCAAATAACAGGAACACTTCATCAGAATGTTTTCAGCTTTTAAAGAGAGATCTGGAAACTCACTGGCATCATGGACTGAAGGACCAAGTGGGTGGCAATGTCTTCCTGAGGATCCAGGGTGAGTCCGCCTTGATCTGTATGCCCTCAATGAGGTGAGCTCATTGCATGCTATCCATCCTAACTCTCCCATGAAGCCACCTGTAACTCGTTCAGAGATGCCCCAGTCCAGGAATGCATCTCCAACTGCAGTTCAATAGCCCCTTGAACTACCAGAGCTGCCTCCTGCAGAATCCTTGGGTTTCTAGTTCAGCAAGAGAGGTGGGACAGTCTGTCAAAGTTTGGCTTGCCGCGAGAGATTTCTCAACATGACATCAAACTACTGTGAACACAAGAACTGGAAGGACAGACAAATGCATAGAAGTGCTCCATTAATCAGTGCTCAATGGGCCTTTGTGAGTAAGGCACCCACTCCTGTCTGTCTATGCTATGTGCTAATTATGTATGCCATGTATGAAGAAATGATGCTATGCTGTTGATTTGTCTCCATGTAACGTATATGTGTATATATGTAATATAGCTGTTTTGTTTTAAGCAAGCTCTGACTTTGCCTGATTCTGCTTCTGTCTAGGTAATTGCTCAATAAGTATTTGCTTCTGCTGGCGGAACAAATTGCAAAATACTCTGACAACTACAATTCCCAGAATCCTGCAGGATGGAACTGTGGTGTTCCAAGTGTTGTCAGCAGTAGAGAATAGAGCCAAGATAAGATGTGGGGAAAGAGGTCAGAGCAGGTCCACCCTCCTTGCTGTTCTGGCATGGAAGCTTCTCACTCCCTCCAGGAAAATCAGGGCCTCCAGTCTCATGGAGAGGCTGTGTGGATTGAGGATGTTGACCTCTACGGAGGGACCTTGTTCAAGTGAAGAGAGTGTCAGCAGAGAGATGTAGGGCCGATCTGCTCCCTTTCCATCACACTCATGTGAATGCTATCCTGAAAGAGGAAGAAAGGCTAAAACATTGGGGCTGTTTATTTATTTATTTATTTATTTATTTATTTATTTATTTATTTCCTGTACTTATATACCGCGCCATTTCCTTTTTATTTATTTATTTATTTATTTTGCATTTCTATACCGCTCCCATTTCCCGATGGGAACTCTGGGCGGTTCACATAAAAAGTTAAATCATCTTAAAGGTCTCTCGGTGTCTATGCAGATGCTTCAAATCTCCATTCATACAGATGTGCAATTACATTTCCAAGTAAAAACAGTTTTTCCCCAAATAAAAACAGGCTGATCAGTTCATTGTCTTAGCAGCCACCACAGTCCCATGGCGCAAGCTTTTTAATCCTTCTTTTTGTCAGACACCTCTGTAGGCCCATTTTCAGCAAATCCATTTGCGATACTCTTGTTTTCACTTTCAGAAAGATCCAGCCTCTTCACTGAGGCCTCGGATCGGAGTTTTATGTCTCTGCTTTCAGTGTTGTGATTTCCATCTTCTTTCGACACTGCTGGTACTGGTTTCTTGGAGCAAAGGCACTTGATCAAAGGATCAATGAAGGGGTAGAGATATGGCTCAAGGAATCTTTTGTAGATCCAGAGCAGAATTGGAACGACTATACAGGGAATGCACACCATGGCTGTCTCAGGCTCTCTGGCAGAATTATGCGTGGCCGACCGGTGACGCCTGACTGAGCCCCCTGGAGGACTCTGGGCGGTTTACAAAAAAGAAAACCAATAAATACAATGATTAAAACATATGATAAAAACATATGATAAAAACAATAGCGGAAGAGCAACGGTAGGGCACTAGTCAATAAAAGCCCTCAATAAAGACAGCGGGTGGGGGGGACCCTAAACAGAAGTATGGTCGCCATAAGCCTCCTTAAAGAGTAAGTTTTTAGAGCCTTTTTGAAGGCAGGCAGGGACGATGCAAGGCGCAGCTCACTCGGTAGTTGATTCCATAGTGAAGGGCCAACAACCAAGAAGGCGTGGCTACGCATTGCCGACTTACGCGCCTCCCTTGGGGTGGCCACCCTGAGTGAGCGCGCCCGCGACATTCGAGTGGGCCTGGCCTCTTTTGATCCCTGAGAGATACGCTCCGCCAGGTATTCAGGTCCCAATCTGTGGAGGGTTTTGAAGACCAAAACCAGGACCTTGAACCTTATCCGGAGAGCCACGAGCAGCCAATGCAGGTGGGCCAGAACTGGGGTGATGTGATCATACTTATGAGCATCCACCACCAGTCTGTCCGCCGCATTCTGTACCCGCTGCAATCTCCGGACAAGGTTCGAGGGCAACCCCAAGTAGAGTGTGTTGCAGTAGTCAATTATCGATATCACAAGGGCCTGCACGACTGTTCTCAGAGAGGACTTTAGTCTGGAAAAATGATTGCTGGGCTGGGGCACCTCCCTTATGAGGAAAGGCTACAGCATTTGGGGCTCTTTAGTCTGGAAAAAAGGTGCCCGAGGGGAGATATGATTGAGACGTACAAAATAATGCAGGGCATGAGTCAAGTGGATAGAGGGATGCTCTTCTCCCTCTTACAAAATACCAGAACTAGGGGACATCCACAAAAATTGAGGGCTGGGAGAATGAGAACAGACAAAAGAATTTTTTTTACCCAGCATTAGTCTGTGGAACTCCCTGCCATAGGAGGTGCTGAAGGCCTCTGGTCTGGATGCCTTCAAAAGATGATTCTGTCATCTCCAGGCTTAAAACCGGGGTACTTCAAAGACCAGATGCAGGGGAATGGTATGAAGAGACAGAGATCTAGTCTCGTGCGCTCCCAGAGGCATTTGGTGGGGCCGTTGTGAGATCCAGGAAGCTGGACTAGATGGGCCTCTGGCCTGATCCAGCAGGGCTCTTCTTAGGTTCGTATGTTCTTATGAGGGAGCCACACAAACTCCCTTGAAGATTCCCAGTCACCGTGGATCACCTCTGTTCTTGGGCTGCAAAAACCTGCACATAAAAACACACCCATGACACTTGCACACACACACACACACACACACACACACACAGAGAGAGAGAGAGAGAGAGAGAGAGAGAGAGAGAGAGAGAGAGAGAGAGAGAGAGAGAGAGAGACTTCTTTTAGCTATTTTAGAAGAATGCCTTCATGAACGAAATGGATTGAAAGCATAATACGGCCGGGTTCCAAAGAAGAAAGATGAAGCAACCCATCCAAGCAGCTGCCAAGTGTCGTGGCGGCGTGGCGGGAGGGAGCGGTCTGCATCGTGGGAATGGGGAGATCTATCCGGTGAAGAAGAGACAGGAAGGTAAAGCAGGAGGAGCCACCACCATGCGGAGCAACTCCAATGAGGACAGTAGAAAGCGTGGAAAGAGCTTCCACAAAGCAGCTTTTAATGTAGGGACCATCACCATGGTAACCAGCATCCCATTAGACCTGCTGGATGGCCATAAGTATCAAAGCAAGCAGAGAAGCTGGCATCACGGTTGGCTTAGTTATCTGGCTGCTTCGTTATTGATGCAGAATAAACCTAGAATCCTCATTCCAAAACATTTGTGGAGGCCAGATTCTGTCTTCGGGAAGCCTTAGCCTCCTGTCTGGGAGATGCAAAGTGTTGTCATCGCTCCACCTCCGACCAACTTCCAGAGGGGCCTGCCAGATAAGGTATGCAAAGTTCTTTGAACGGTGAAAGTGACACACCAAAAACCTGTGTGACTTGCGAGTTGCCTGACAAACGGATTTTCCTTCTGAAGCCATGCGCAGCCTCTCAATGTACAGTCCATTTCTCTTCAGAAGCCCGTGGAGACTTCCTCAGCCCTGAGGGGATCCATGAGTCCCACTTTGTCAGAACTTTACCGGTAGAAAACTTATTTGGGAGGCTAAACTTTAGCACCTTGGAAAGCGCCTATAAAGTTCAGCATTTAATGTCCCCACTGAGTCAGAATCTGTTGTTTACATGTTTAACGGTCAGCTAACTAGGGAAGAGCGACTCTTTGGGAAACAATGCAATTTTACATTGACCTTGCTTTCAGAGTTATTTATTTATTTATTTATTTATTTATATGCCGCCAGATTTTCCCAGACGGGAACCCAGGGCGGTCAACAAGGAATAGCATACAACAAAACGTTGAGAAAAATAATAATCGGTTCCACAATGAGACATAAAGAACAAAAACAAACCCAACAACGATCAGTAGAACGAAAATTTTAAAAACTAAAAATACAAAACATTACTAAGGCAAGACGGCAAAAAAATGGGCAGACAAACAAACTCATAACACCTACTCATAAAAATAAATCATCCTCCTTGATGGCTGTAGAGCTGGCAGATTCTTTGCAAGGACTTTTAGGGAATGGCTGTTTGAGCCTCATTTTCATAAGCACATAGATTTTCAGGGCTGCATTTTTACAGTCCTTTTAATTATTTTAGCACTCTATATCTACAAAATGTCAAACCTTGGCAGGGCGGTACCAAGAATGTCAATAAACCACCTCTTCTTTCAGGAAGTCCTGGGTGTAATTGCCTATCAAAGAATTCAGCTGGAAGTCTACAATGGCAGACTATATTTCATATAATTAAGTTTGTTTTATGTGGTGTGTGATTGTGTTTAGTTAACTTAATGTAAATTTACTATACACGTAACGTTTTTAAATTGTCTTAAATTCTTGTAAAACACCTGGAGTGGCGATGTTGCTGGATGGGCAGTATGTATGTATGTATGTATGTAACAACAACAACAACAACTTTATTGATTAGCCGTTCAGGCCATATCAAGTACTAAAACTACATAGGTCCAGAAAAATACAAAAAATACAAGTTGTGACTGAACAGTTTTCAAAGTTAGAGTGGCCAAAACAAATGTTATCATTCAAGAGTCAGCATCGCCCCTACAGTAAATGCCAATTTGATCAATATAGGAAGATCTTACTCTGGCTGCCTTAGATATGAAATTGGCGACACCATTAACAACATGCACGTTTGAGCTTTGAAGCAAAAAGGCAAGCTGAAAGTTCACATTCCAATGGGCAATTTTGGCCATCATTTTTGATAAATAAGACTGTCTGAGGGCTGTATATAGTTCACAATCAAATAAAATATGGGCAATATCCTCTATAGCGGGGGCGCTGCAGATACATGTTCTCTCGTGGTAAGGTAGATTATGAAAACGGCCAAATTTATTCATAGATTCCAGTAATTCGAATCTTAATCTTGTGTAGGCTCTCCTCAAAGAATAAGGTAAACTAATTGTTAGATACTTCTCGCACTTGAATACCAGTTTGTATGTATGTATGTATGTATGTATGTATGTATGTATGTATGTATGTATGTATGTATGTATGTATAAATAAATAAATAAATAAATAAATAAATAAATAAATAAATAAAGTGGTTTTATTTCTCCTCTTGCTTCACAAGTCTAGACATAGAATCTCTCTTTCATGTGTTGGCTCACTTGCTTATTTTGATCATGTAACTCTTCTGCCTTTCCTCTACGAACTCAAGGTAGCAAACAGTTCTTCAGCCTTAGAACAAGATCAAGCTCAGATTGACTGGCTCATGGTCAACCTCCTCACTCCTAGTCATATAAATACAAACTAACTAGAAGTGGTTCTGGTAGATATCCATAGGGTTCATTTTGTTGAGCTGGGTTGTGCCCAACCAGGTCTTTTCAAAAGTGTTAAAACTTCCCCACTTTCTTTTAAATTTTAAAACGAGGTAGGCCAACGTCAGTCAACAGACTGGAAAGATCGACAAAAAGTGAAACACCCCAGCACAAGCGCTCGGAAGGCAGTCCCACCCTCTGGAACAAAATCAAGCACTGATTTCCCTTGGTTTACCTCATGCTGGGTGAAACTCCAACCAGGAAGCAGCCTCCGATGCATCCTCTTTCCCTCTCCCTGGTGCTGGCCAATCAGACATGGGGCAGGATGATGGAGGCTCCTGATTGGCCAGCGCCAGGGAGAGGGAAAGATGATGCTTCGGAGGCTGCTTCCTGGTTGGAGTTTCGCCCAGTGCTAACTACAGAAGGTAAGACAGTGGTTGGTTTTGTTCCAGAGGGTGGGACTATGTTCCGAGCACCAGCTGTGCTAGCATGTTTCGTTTCAGAACCAGTCCCCTTCAGAAACGAAACACGCAATTCTACTTCCAACCAAAAACTTTAAAAAACTTTAATGCACTGGTGATCTCGAGATTGGACTACTGCAACACCCTCTACATGGGGTTGCCCTTGACTCTTCTCCGGCGCCTGCAGCGGGTACAGAACGCGGCGGCCAGGCTAGTGGTGGGTGCGCGTCGATATGACCGCATCACCCCAGTCCTGGTCCGCTTGCACTGGTTGCCCGTTGCGGCCCGGATTAGATTCAAGGTCTTGGTTTTAGTTTATAAAACCCTCCATGGCTTGGGACCGGACTACCTGGCAGAGCGCATCGTCCAGCGATCCACCTCGGCCCGTCCTGTTCGGCAGGTGCGAGCGCACTCGCTGCGGGTTGCCACCCCACGAGAGGCCCGGAAGACGATTACTCGGAACCGGGCGTTCTCAGTGGCAGCCCCTTCCTTATGGAATTCAATCCCCAGCGAAGTGCGCTCTGCAGAGTCCCTGCAGGCCTTCCGGAAAGCTTTGAAAACTTATTTATTCCGGGAGGCCTTTGGCGAGTTTTAGATTTATTGTATTTTTTTTCTTCCCCCCCCCCCCCGCCATCGCTATTAACCGTCATTGATTGATCTTATCAAATTTCGACTGTTAATTTGGTAAGATTTGCTTCTCCTGCAGGCTGGGATGCAGGAGGATTTTATATCATGTCTATTCTTTTGTGGCATGTTGATCTTGTATTATTATCTTTCGCTTTATTTGATTGCTTGTTGGTTGGCACTGACTGCCCTTGTTAGCCGCTTAGAGTTCTACATGTAGAAGATAAGCGGGATATAAATACAACAATAAATAAATAAATAAAATAAATACAGTTAAAAGATTTTCCAGTGTGTTGACTGATATTGGTCGTCTTCTGTTTAAAATATTATCAGAAGTGGCTTCATCCTGTTCCCACCTGCCACTGGCCAAGCTGCTGTGATATCACAGAATGGATATGAATGGTGGAGGAGATGAAGCTGAGTGCTGGAGGGAGGGAAAGCCCCCTCGCAAAGCCTTGCCATTTGGGGGACAGGGTAGCTAACAGCCTACTTCAAATCTCAAATCAAATATGCATCACACTCTTATCACCCATACACGAAAGAAGATCAAACAAAAAAGCAATAAAGGGAGAGATATGCACGGAGCAAGTAAGGCATCTTGAAATAGCTCCCCCCCCTTGTGAGTTGCCACTATAAAGAGCTTTGCAACCTGTGTTGGAGCCCCATCATGCAGTGGTTAAATGCCTGTTCTGCAGCTAAAACTGTGCTCACGACTTGGGGTTCAATCCCAGGGAGCAGGCTCATGGTTGACTCAGCCTTCCATCCTTCTGAGGTCGGTAAAATGAGTACCCAGCTTGCGGGGGGGGGGGCAATGTGTAGCCTGCATTACTGTAATTAAACTGTAAACTGCCCAAAGACTACTTGAAGTGGTATGGGGCGGTAAATAAGCAGAACACTTTGCTTTGCTTTGTTGAGTGTTGAGTACTCTGGTCGAACAAGCAATGCCAATTCACCTTGAAACTTTTTCAGCTGAGGATGAATCTAGTCTAGCCTGATTTGTTCATAGGGAGCAGGTGAAAGAACTTCAGGTACGAGTCCAAAAGCGGAAGAGAGACAGCAAGGATATACCCCCCAAAAAACCCACCAAGAACCCAAGTAGAGAACGGGATGGTTACAAGAGTTTAGCGCTGCCGCCAACAGAACAAAGCGGCTTTGCTGCTGGATGGGCAATATATAAATAAACCCAATAAATTAATAAATATAAATAAAAGGGGAGAAGGAGCCTGAAGAGACAGAAATGACTGCGAGATTCTCGGCAGAAGCCTGGGTGGTGGTTGTGTGTGTTTGTGTGTGTGTGTGTGTGTGTGTGTGTGTGTGTGTGTGTGTGTGTGTGTGTGTGTGTGTGTGTGTGTGTGCCAGCTCCATTTTTTGAAAGCATATGTTGCTTATCTCATCTGTCAATTCAATCGCTCCAGAAGCTGCAGGAGGCAGCTTCCCTTCTTCTCCCACTTCCTGTCATCCATAACCGGTGACGAGAACAAGGCGAACACCGAGTCTTGGGAGACAAGAGCCTGGCAGAGCCCAGGCTGTCAGTTATAACACGCCATTGCCTTTGAAACGCCGGCATGTTTTGTCTGCAGAACAGACAGCGCCGTCTGTGATGCCATCGGAAGCAAACAAACAAAGGCCCACATCAGGGGCAGCTTTCGGGGTGGGTGGGTGGCTGTCCCTCCCCAGTTTTGATCGTTCTCAGCTTCGGAACAGCAACCAAGGAACCCCCTTCCTCATATCACAAAGAGAACCTTCTCCCTTCTCCTCCAGGAAGATGACAGAGATTGTTCCGGCCGTTCTGAGGCCTCCGGGGCCTTTCACTCAGACGGAGGTCTGGAGCACCTTCTCAGCGAGGCTTCCGACCGTTCTGCGCTCACCGGCATCCCTCGAGAAAGTCACTCTGACAACGGGAACCACCACGGTCCTCTCCAAGACGGGTGGCACAGATGTTCCCGGCAGCCTCTTGTGCAGTCTTGAGATTTCATCCCTGCATCTGGAGGAGCTCAAGGGACTATGCCAAATGCAGAGGTCTTTCATTGATACCCTCAGCACAATATCCAGTGAAGACAGTACAATGCCAAAGTTGGCGGGTGGGAGACTAGGGTTCCAGTAGCGCCAAGAGACACACCAAATTTTCACAAGAACATAAGAACATAAGAAGAGCCCTGCTGGATCAGGCCAAAGGCCCATCTAGTCCAGCTTCCTTTATCTCACAGTGGCCCCACCAGATGCGTCTGGCAGCGGACGAAACTAGATATCTGTCTCCCGATACCACTCCCTTGCATCTGGTCCTTGAAGTATCCCAGTTTTAAGCTTGGAGATGATACATCTCCCTCATGGTTTGTAACCTGTGATGGACTTTTCCTCCAGGAATCTGTCCAATCTTGGTGTGTTGGTGGACAGCTCCATGAAGGTGTCTACCCAATGTGTGGCAGCGGTGAAGAAGGCCAATTCCATGCTAGGGATTATCAAAAAGGGGATTGAAAATAAAACAGCCAACATTATAATGCCATTATACAAAACAATAGTAAGGCCCCACCTGGAGTATTGTGTACAATTCTGGTCACCGCATCTCAAGAAAGACATAGTGGAACTGGTAAAGGTGCAGAAGAGAGCGACTAAAATGATTACTGGGCTGGGACACCTCCCTTATGAAGAAAGGCTAAAACATTTGGGCCTCTTTAGTCTGGAAAAAAAGGTGATTGAGGGGGGATATGATTGAGACGTACAAAATAATGCAGGGTATGAGTAAAGTGGATAGAGGGAAGCTCTTCTCCCTCTTCCAAAACACCAGAACTAGGGGACATGCACTCAAATTGAGGGCTGGGAGAGTAAGAACAGACAAAAGAAAATATTTTTTCACCCAGCGCATTGTTAGTCTATGGAACTCCCTGCCACAGGATGTGGTGATGGCATCTGGCTTGGATGCCTTCAAAAGGGGATTGGACAGATTCCTGGAGGAAAAGTCCATCCCAGGTTACAAACCATGAGGGAGATGTGTAATCTCCAGGCTTAAAACCAGGGTACTTCAAGGGCCAGATGCAGGTGAGTGGGATCAGGAGACAGATATCTAGTCTCATGCGCTTCCAAAAGCATCTGGTGGGGCCACTGTGAGATCCAGGAAGCTGAACTAGATGGGCCTTTGGCCTGATCCAGCATGGCTTTTCTTATGTTCTTATGGACTAGATGGGCCTTTGGCCTGATCCAGCAGGGCTCTTCTTATGTTCTTATGTTCTTAATCTGTTTATCTCAGTTAAGTTTATCCAATGTGGGATGATGCATGTCCTTGCACAGCTCCGTATTGGCCAGTGCCAGGGAGAGGGAAAGATGATGCATCAGAGGCTGCTTCCTGGTTGGAGTTTTGCCCAGCGCTAACTACAGCAAGACACTGGTTGATTTTGTTCCAGAGGGTGGGACTGGATTCTGAGTGCCAGCTGTGCTGGCGTGTTTCATTTCAGAACCAGTCCCCTTCCGAAATGATACGCCCATCTCTAATTGCATTTTATTATTGTCACATTAAAAACATGGAGTAAAATCCAGTTGTTAGTCCCAAACAGAACGGATTCCTCAGCCAGGTACCTAAATCATGGTGTGGACGTGGACTTCTAGCCAACTTCTTTTGCAGGTTTTGGCATTTTGTGTTTCATGGGACCCCAGAACAAATAATCTGAGTTTCCATTATTTCTTATGGGGAAATTTGCTTTCATATAAGAGTGTTTTGGTTTACAAGCATGTTTCTGGAACAAATTATATTCATAAACCAAAATGTTACTGTATTTCAATAGAATGCTTCCAGGAAGTCCACTCCTAACACTGACCTGTCATATCCTTCCTCTGAACTCTCAGCAATTATATCAGGATGTGTGGTTTGTGTGTATTCTTACCAAAGAGCCATTTGGCGCAGTGGTTAAATGCCTGTCCTTCAGCTAGAACTGTGCTCACGACCTGGGGTTCAATCTCAGGTAGCCAGCTCAAGGTTGACTCAGCCTTCCACCCTTCCGAGGTGGGTAAAATGAGTACCCAGATTATGTGATGAGTGGTAGGCAATGCATAGGCTGCATAACTAAGTTCTAAATCACTTGGTAAGCACTTTATGAAGCATGCTTTGCTTTAAAAGAATGTACCTTTAAAAATCACTGTATTATCAAAACCACCATGAGTGGCCTTTGCTGGTAGATGTGCAATAAATAAATAAATTAAATAAATAAATAAAACAAGAGAAAGCTGATGAAAGACATTTACCAATCAAATGTATTTGGCTCCACAGGTATGTAGGTGGAGATGGGGGTAGGGTGGCCACTTACATTCCAAAAATTGGAGGTTGTGTGTCACCCAAAAAGTCAGACAGATTTTCAAGGGAGGCCTGTTGTCCCCAAAGGTGGACCAATGGTGGTGTGTAGAGGTGAGGATAAAATTTTAAAATGATGATTCATCATGATGTGTAACTCCTTAGAGCAGATGAATTGACAAATCGACAAATTTCCAATGACGAATCAATGAATCTACAAATCAATTCATCTCCAGTTTAAAAAGTTATCAAGTGCCCTCAAGGCACCTAGTTGTGTGAATACAGATTGACCCAGAATTGCTTGTGCATTTCCAGGTTTCCTTGAGGTTAAAAAAGAAAGACTTGCTGGTCTCCCAGAGGGAGACCTCACCTCCATGGAACCCTCGTTCTCAACCCCATACATGATTATGCATTGTGATTAGAAAAAGGGGAAGACAAAGAAAAACTGAGGATGGTGGAGGGAAGTTGTCTTTGTGATTACAGATGGGGACAAATAAAAATGGCAATTCATCATGGTTTGTGATTCATCAGGGCTGACAAATTGACAAATCGATGAGCTGATGAATTTCAAGTGATGCATCTTTTCATCTCCAATTTAAAATGCTGTAAAATGTCCCCCGAGGCATCTAAAGGCAACAAATCTGGAGGGGAGCAGCCCCTAACACTCCTCTACAAGCCCTAAAAGTTTGGTGCGAACTGGGAGTCATACCTCTGAGCTATGTACCCCTAAATAGAGCACCCTGAAAAAAGTGCACCCCAAGCACCTAAAGATACCAAACTTGCAGAGAGATCTCCTCCATCTCACCTCTAAAATCCCTCCATTCTTGTTCTGGGAGGAAGTTTGTTGCGTGTTGACGTTGTTCGCGGTCACATGGTCTTCTCCTGCTTCTGTCCCTGTTCCCGTGTACCCACGGGTGTGATTGACGATACTGGGATGACTGTTACTGCACATTCCTCATTCCATGATGAGATGTGAAATTCTATGCCTTCGTTCTCTTTTTTTTTTTCTGGTCTGACCTTCCATTTTTCAATGTTTCGATTCTCCGAAGCCTTGCCTTCAATGTGTTACAGAGCAAACTTTGAGGCATTTGTCTTTTAAAATCTCAGCACTGCATTGCTGCTAACCCCAAAGGGAATTTACTGGCAAATGTCACTTTGCACTCCTGCCACTAGATGGCAACAAGCTACAATCAGCACTTGTTCCGTAACGAGGCTTACTTCACGGGCTCTCATCTCAGAACGAGAAGCGAGACGAGCAGATTCCCGAGGCCAGGGAGGAGAATCAGTCATCCCGCTTAAATCACAGTTCAGGGGGCATGGTTCAGACAAACTCCTGTCGTCACGCAATGGACATGTGGTAAGATTACTTCATACCGGCACCAAGTGGGACCATGAACCATGATGAAAAGGACATGAAGAATGGGTTCCAGACATCTGAGTTATACACCCACAAAGTGCCGCCCCCCCCCCCCCGAAAAGTGCCCTTTAGCAAATTCACCAAACTTGGAGCGTTTGTAGAGGAGAGAGAGAGGAGAAGCTTCTCTGCACATTTGGAGTATCTAGGTATCTACTGAGAACTTTCCTCAGGCAACCAACCCTATTTGCAATCAGAGATCAAATGTCCCATCTCCACCAAACTTGAAGGGATTGTGAAGGAGAGTGAGGGGAAGTTTCTCTTCAAATGCGGTGTCCCTAGGTGTCTTAGGGGGGTGACATTTTATAGCCCAGCAGAATGACAAATCAAACATTGCTAAAAATTCATCAATTCATATTCGTCAGGGGAGTTTATGACAAATACGAATTGGTGAATTTTGATGAATTGGCCAAATTTATCAGAACACATGATTCATTTTCTAATTCATCTCTATCTCCACTGGTGTGTTTTTCCTGTTCCCTCTCCTCCTCCAGTGCCCTGTGTCCTGCCTGGGCTTCGCTCTGCCTGGGGGCGGGGGCTGGCTTTGCTTCTTCCTTTGGTTATTTACAGAGCAGAAAAGTAAGTGGCTTTGAAGAGTAAGACAAAGGGACTCTGGCAGCAATGAATTGTCCCTCCTGGTCCCTTGATACCAGAAAAACAAATAGCTTTTCATTAATGTCTACTTCCCTGGAAAAAGTGAGTAAAAGGCTGGAGCAAAGCAATAAAAGCAAGACAGAAGGCCACCCCAGCCACTGCATGTCCACATGTGGGCTTTGTTCCCCCAAAATGGCATTGTCTCTCCGTTGCCCTCTAATCAAATTATTAAAATGCACTGTGTATAAAACAGAGGTACACGATGGCGCACTTGATCATGCCTCCTGGTCTGGCAGCCTGCCCAGGATAGAGAAAGGAATAAAAATCGAGCAGAAACCATGGCCACCCTGCCGAGTGGCTGAGGGGCTGCACGCAATGCACCACGAGAATGGCCACTGTTCTCCACATTCATATAAATAGAGTAAGTAAATAAATAAATAAAATAAAGGCCAATGCTCCTGAAACTCCAGGTAGAAGCTATTGGAGATGCCCAAAGGAAACCCCAGAAAGCCACTCTCTGTCCATGTGAACGACAGCTGTGAATCTCACCGCAAGTAACTGTCAGTGAAAAACAGGTCATGGAAGTCCTTCTTTTCTCCTTGCGGGAAGGTTTATCTGTAGAGAGCTCCCCAACACACAAACACACACACACACACACACCAGGAAATTTGGCAGGAAATCCGATGGGACTTCTTAGATCCTTCACAGCACCGTTCATTCCTCCAGACGAAACACCCATCTGTAAAGAATTACAATTCCTCCTGAAAATGGCATCCTTACCGCTTAAAGGTCCCTGGAAAGTCCACGGAGCTTTGCAGAATCTGGCACTTTCTTGAGGAAAACGAGGGTTGGAAAACAAGGCAAACCAGAATAAATATAGAAGTAAATAAAAAGAGAAATCAAAACACATATCCTTCTGAATCCCCCCCCCTTTTGATGGGAAATAAATGTCTGCAAAGAAAGAATTGCCACCGGAAACTTCCAGAAGTAACCTCTGACTGCAAGCAAGGCACAGTCCATTTTCCTGTGCATGTACTCATAATCTGGAACCTTTGCTTTGTTGTTGTTTTTTCCACACAACTAAGAACAACAACAACAAAATTAAAAATTTTCTCCCCTCCAGGCGATGCCACTGGACCAGCCATCTCTTTTTCCCATTGTGACACTTCTTTGTGAACGTTTCAAAGAACTGTTGTTTGAAGGGGGAAACACCTTGTATTTTGTGCCAAAAAAATAACACCCTTCCATCGACCAATTTGTGGTTTGCTTCAAAAGACCTGCATTTTGCACAAAATATAAGCTTGTTGGCAAAGTGCAAGACTGCTCTACAAAAGCCCCCCCCCCATCGCATTTTCTGCTCATGCCGTTTTTCACAGGAACATGTTGTTCATCTCTTGCTTGACACGCAGGAGTGGAAAATAGCACCGTCCGTTGCCTCCTCCTCCCCCCCCCCTCAGTGTATTGAAACATGCTTTTACACAAAGGACCTGTGAGCATTTGGTATATCTTTAACACTTACAAGCCTATGTTGTATTTTACCAAATATGGGCCAGATTCCTACTACATGTTTACACCGGAGGAGTGCGAGCAGAGTAAAGTTTAGCTGCAAATTTGCTCCCACTTAGGAAGTCCATTTAGGGATCTGGTGTTGCGTACAGAGTAGTGATGGGCAGGAACCACAAAAAAACGAACCAGAAAGTCTGTCCAAAAAAAAAATCTCTGGTTCGTTGGTTTGGGTTGGGTTTCGGATTAGGGTTAGGGTTAGGGTTAGGGTTAGGGTTAGGGTTAGATATGACTAAAGAGCAGGGGAAAATGTAAACTGACACTCTGTGACATCACACTCAGGAAGTTGGGTTTAGGGTTAGGGTTAGGTTCATTCAAACCAATGAACCTTTTAAGCATTTTTCTGTTCATTTGCCCATTTCCTACCCCATTTGCCCCTGCCAGCCTGCTCCTGTCAACCAGAAACAGTAGACAACCCTGGGTGGCACACCTGAAGACTACTGGATTGGCAGGCCAGGCCACCACAGGCACGGCTCAAGGGGATCTGGGGGAGCCACTTCTTCCTATTCTATAAGACCAATTCACAGGTGCCATTTTCACCTCAACGTTCCTTCCGTGCCTCAGAGCAACCCTCGTGCCTTGGAACCAGGCCAGCTTAGATCTCCACGGGCACATTGCTTCCCAGACCAGGCACTATGTCGTTGGGTTTTCCAGCTAGGCTAGCCCTAGCTGATGACTGCTGGAGTCCCAGATACCCAATAAGAGAAATCCAACACGAGAGAGGTCCAAGGAAATTATTTATTTATTTATTTATTTATTTATTTATTTATTTAAATACTTATATCCCGCTCCATCTTCCCGACGGGAACTCTGGGCGGCTAACAACGCAAAAAGCTAAAAAAGCTAAAAGCTAAAAATAGCAGGCCACCAAGCAAGGGCAGCGGAGGGCAAGATGGTGGCAGATGGTTAGGAGCAGGAAAGAGAAGAGAAACTAACTAATAAGGACACCATATGCTTCTTTGAAGAGGCAGGTCTTCAGAGCCCTCTTAAAGGCAGGCAGGGACTCCAGCAGGCGCAGCTCAGGAGGGAGATGGTTCCAGAGCGAGGGCCCCACCATAGAGAAGGCGCGGTTCCGCGTACGCATTAATTACTGGTTTATTGAGCCCAATAAAAACACGGTAAGGCGAAAAACCCACAACAAGGCAGTGCAAGGTGTTTGGCCCTGAAGACAAGGTCTACTCATGTTTTATACCCTCTGAGGCGCCTGCAACCCCTGGATCAGGTGAGGGAGTGGTCTTCGGGGAAACCTCCAATGGGGACAGTTCAGGGGACCTCCCAGGGGAGGTCTCAAGGCCTTCACAATGTCCTGAAACAGGATACCAGCTTAACTCGTCCATCCAGGTTTGGCTAGGCCATCCGTGTCCTTTAACGGGCTATCAGAGGTGAGATAATGGAAAGAAGGGGGACGGCATTGTCTGTGAGTCCGAGTCATTATCAAGTCAATAGTGGGGGCGGAAGGGTCAACAAAGGAGTCCTAAGCGGCCAGACATGTTCTCCGGTGGATGTGGAAAAGAGACAATGGGGTACCTCCTGGCTGAAGATAATCCTATTGTCCATGTGGAAGCTCTTGTCTTCTCCAGGAATCTTCTCTACTGATGGAGTTGGTTCTGGAAGATGCAGGCGTTCTGAAGAGTCGCCATTTTCCTCCTTCTCTCCCCATGGTTCTTGCCCAAGATGGTGGTCCCAAGCATAGAGAACGGGGGGGGGGGGTTTGAGTAAAAGCATACCCAGGGGAAGCATGGTGGGGTGAGAGGTTAAGAGGAGAGCAGGGGGTTGCCCTTCTAGAAGCTCGAGGTGGAAGGGAGGGGAAGGCAAGAGAGAGGGGGGGAGAAATCTAGTGGAGGGGGGGAAGGAGAATCCAGATGTGTATGGAGTTTTGTCAGTGGCTTAGGCTCTTCAGGGTCTATGGTGAATGATGTTGTTGTATTTCAATTAATCAAAGCCTCCTGGTTTAGCAACAGCACTGCTCAGGCCGGGAAAAGACTGCAGAGCGGTTTGCCTGTTATTTTCTATACGGAAGTTCTGATTTCTTTGGGGTTTTCGTGTAGTGCTTGCGCACTGTGTGGGGAAGGTTTTGAGGATGTTGGGGATCCCAAAAGCATCTCGGAAAATATTTTATTTTATTTTTTTCTTAGTGACCCTACAATGTGTCTCCCACTGTTGCTGACTCCTCAACCACCTCAAGACCTCAGTTCGGACCTCCAGCGAGACACTGTCCACGGGGTTTGGGGGAAAGGGCATTTGTTCCTCCTGATTCTTCCTCCTGATGCGGAGCATAATGGATCCAGTTCCCTGGCATGATCCACCCAGGCTGGAATTTCACCCCTACTCCAGCTGCTCAAGGGGCCCTTCCTGGGGAGCAGGGGACCTGTTTAGAGGGAACATAATTCGGACATCCAAAATCTGAATTTCACCGAACTTGGAGGGGGCGTAGAGGAGAGTCAGGGGAAGTGTCTCTGCAATGTTTGTGACTCTAGGTGGTTGGGGACCATTCTAGGGCTCCTGAACCTCTGAACCAAAATGAACCAATTTGTTGGTCATTTTTTCCAAAAGTTGAGGGAACTTGTGGTTTGTGGACCTCTATAAACCACAATGAACTACAGTTTTGCTGGTGCAAGCCAAAATATTTTCAAAGCAGAATGGGAGACCAGAAGCTGGCTCTACTTGCTTCATCACCTTATGTGTGTCGATTCTTCTACATCAAGAATTAATTAATTAATTAATTAATTAATTTCATTTATATACCACCCAACTTTCCCAGAGGAACTCTGGGGAAAAAACACTTTGTCTCCAAATAGTTTATTATTTTCTAAAGTCTTGGTGCAGTAGTGGTGTGCTAATGCAGCTGGAGGCCAAAGGAATAAAAGATGAGTGTGTAGAGGATCAGAAGAGAGGAAGAAACTGGCAGCCAGCCATTGTTTGCAGCTTGTCTAGGCAGCTTTATGGTAACAGGCCCTCTTGCCAATCTGGAGAGCTACAGCTGAGCTGCTTTTTGAAATTTGGACTGGACATTTCCTCTGACCTCTCTACTGACTCCTGTGTGATCCTAAGCCTAAGCCTAAGCCTAAACCCAGCTTCCTGAGTGTGATGTCACAGCGTGTTAGTGTGTATTTCCCCTGCTGTTTAGTCTTATCTTTAGGCAACACATGATTCTGTCTTTTGATTGGATCCACATAAAGTAAAAAGGTAAAGGTGCTCATCTTTGTATTCAAACCAAAGAGCCAGTGTTGTGCAAGTCCCTGGCCATTGTGGCCGGCATGGCTGCAAGGAAACACTATGTTACCTTCCTGCTTTTTACAGTGGTACCGATTTATCTACTTGCATTTACATGCTTTCGATCTGCTAGGTTGGCAGGAGCTGGGGTTAACAGTGGGAGCTTGCTCTGCTGCATGGCACCCAGGATTCAAACCGCTGAGCTGCCGACTTTGCAGCCAATAGTTTTCGGAGCCTTAGTCCACTAAACCACCACATATTTCTTTTCATTTCCTCTTTAGGGCAGGGGAAAAAGGGAGAGTTTATCAGCATACATGAAAACTTGCATGAATTTTGGTACATTTCATGTTTGGATTTGAGAATCACGAAAGTTATCTGGACAAGGTTTCCAGCTGCCGAGTCTGACAGCTCAGTTCTCAAGGAAACTCTCCGTTTCTTCCCATGAGCTGCAAAAGTACCATAGATGAGTAAATTGCTAAACACAGAGAGAGACTGTTACTTCACGTCCTTCCTCGTTCCAAGATTACGTTCATTTCTTGATAATGTCATTCATGGTCACGTGGTCTTGTCCCAGTTCTGTCCCTGTTTCCGTTTACCCACGAGTGTGATTGATGGTATCGTGACGAATGTTAATTCATGTACTTGTTTTGTGACAACATCTGTACTTCCCTGCCTTCATTTCCCCCCCTTTTTTTTGGCCCGGGCTTCCGTTTTTCAATATTTTGAATCTCTGAAACTTGCCTTTCATGTGTTAAGTGGCAAAACTCCCAGTTCCATGCTTTCTTCCTTCTCTGCGATGCATTGTTTACGCCATTGGGATTGTACTGGAGAATGCAACTTCACACTCCTGCCACTAGATGGAGAATGTGTACGTTGCATAACGAGCCTTACTTCATGGGCACTTATCTCAAAACAGGAACCGTGACAAGAGAATTCCCGAGATCAGGGAGAGGTATGGCTCATCATGCTTAAATCCCAATTCAGGGGCGTGGTCGGGACAAACTCCCATCGTCATGCAATGGATGTGCAGTAACATTTTTCGTACCAGTCCCAAGCAAGATGGCGAACCGCGATGAGAGGAACGTGAAGTAACCTTCGGAGAAAGAGGGAGCAAAAAATTACGAAAAAGAAATGCAGAGAAGTATGCTGGGTCTCAGCCTTTAGCTTTCTGCAGCAGAGAATCCTCTGGATTGCTCGAGTGCACAGTGGTTTGCATTTTAGCCAGCAGCATCCAGCAGGATACACACTCCCTCCCTATTTTTTTCCCCTTGCGGAGACTGGCAGCATCCTCTCTTCTGCCTGGAGGCAAGCTAGCAAACTCCTTGGAAAATGCTCCCAGAGCCTTGGGGAGGGTTCTTATTAAATTGTCAGGGATCTTGGGGATGAAGTCAGACTTTCCATAATTGATGCCTCCAGATCCTTTTCTGCATGCCCAGGAAGCAAAGGTGCCATAAATCAGAGGAGGAAAAAGAGAAGAACAGAGTTGACCACATTGGATTTAAAACCTGCTCTCTCATAAGCTCATCCTTCTGTTCCCGTCAGGAGCTCAGGGGAACATCCTTCTCGCTCTCCTCTGAACTTCTTCCAATTTGTCAGCACCTTTCTTGAAGTGTGGTGTCCAGAACTGGACATAATATTCAGGGTGAGGCCTAACCAGTGCTGAATAGAGGGGGGATGAGAGCAATGCACGGGATTTGGAGACTGCACTTCTGTTTACACAGCCTGTTTCTATGCTTCTCAAAGCAAACATCAAAATGTGCTGCTTATATACCATCCCATAGCACTTAAAGCACTCTCTGGGCAGTTTACAAGCAATGATGCAGGCTACAGATTGCCCCCACCACCACCAAGTGAGCTGGGTACAGTACTCCCCCGTTTATTATTATTATTATTATTATTATTATTATTATTATTATTATTATTATTATTATTATTATTATTATTATTATTATTATTAGAGATGGGCACGAATAAAAATGGTGTTTCGTTTGTCGTTTGTCGTTTAGGGGGTCCGTTTCGGTTCGTTTCCGTTTTTCGTGAATTTTTGCAAAAAAATCGTTTTTGTTTTCGTTCATTTCATAACCGTTTCGTTAGCCGTGTGGCTAAAGAGGCATACAGGCAGAGATTGGAGAATAATTTTCAGCGTAACAACACTAGGGAGGTGTGGCGAGGTGTACAGGAAATGACTGGGTACAAATCTAAAGTTTCCCCAGTAGCTGAGGGAGGGGTATCTTTGGCAGAGGAACTGAATGCCTTTTTTGCCCGTTTTGAAGCAACATCAGTAGAGACATCAGCAGAGTTTCGGCCACCTTCACTATTGTTATCAGCATCGGCACAAGGGAATGTAATTTTTAATGTGGAGGAGGGAGAGATGAGGAAGGTGTTGAAGGGGATCAATCCAAGGAAAGCTACGGGGCCAGATGGAGTTGCCGGAAGGGTATTGAAGGATTGTGCAGATCAATTAGCAGGAGTTTTCACTGGGATTTTAAATCGATCCCTATCCCAAGCTATTGTGCCATCATGCCTAAAGTCCGCCATTATTGTTCCGATACCAAAAAAACCAAATCCAGAAAACTTGAATGACTTTCGTCCAGTAGCACTTACACCTGTAATCATGAAGTGCTTTGAAAAGTTGGTACGGAACTATGTTATTGCCTGTTTACCAGAGGGACTGGACACATTCCAATTCGCCTATAAAAAGAAGAGATCAACAGAGGATGCTGTGGCGTGTGCTCTTCATGCTGTTTTTGAACATCTGGAGCAGAGGGGGGGGCTATGCTAGATTGCTCTTTGTGGATTTCAGCTCGGCTTTTAACACCATTCTTCCACGACGTTTGATCTCTAAACTGGAAGGCCTAGGGCTTCCACCATCACTTTGTGGATGGATCTTGGATTTTCTGTCAGAACGTTCTCAGAGGGTCCGGTTGGGCCCTTACACCTCTAATACTCTTAGTACCAACATTGGAACACCACAGGGATGTGTACTTAGCCCACTCCTTTATATTCTTTACACATTTGATTGTGTCTCTGCCTATCCTAGCAATAGGATCATTAAGTTTGCAGATGACACAACTGTGATTGGGCTCATCTCTGGCAAGGAGAGTGAGATGGCTTACAGAGATGAAGTGGAGAGGTTGACCAAGTGGTGCAGAATAAATAACTTGCACCTAAATATAAAGAAAACAAAGGAGCTTGTGGTAGACTTTAGGAGGCAGAAAACTGATATTCAACCACTGGTGATTGATGGGACTGGTGTGGAGAGGGTTACAGGTTTTAGATTTTTGGGCATTGAGTTACAGGAGGATCTGTCCTGGAGTGTCAACACAAGGGGGCTTGCAAAGAAGGCTCAGCAGAGACTATTTTTCTTGAGAACCTTAAGGAAAAACCATCTTCCACAAAAGCTGCTGCTGGCCTTCTATCATTGTGCAATTGAGAGTGTGCTTACTTACGGGTTATGTGTGTGGTATGGAAGTTGTACCCACCGGGATAAGACAGTGTTGCACAGAATTATAAGAATTGCAGAGAGTATTGTGGGCTGTTCACTCCCCACCCTAGAACAAATTTATACTACCAGGTGCCACTGTAAAGCATTAGATATATTAAGAGATCCATCACATCCTGGTCATCGCCTCTTCGAGTTGCTGCCATCGGGACGGAGATATAGAGTACTCAGGGCAAAAACAAACCGTCTCAAAAATAGCTTCTTTTTTAGAGCAATATTGGCCTTAAATGGAAATCCTGGACTTTGAAGTCAGCTTATTTTATATGTCATATTTTAGTCATTTTATATGTCATATTATGTGTTGTACCTGTTTTTAAGTCTATGTGAAATGTTTTAAATGAGTTTTATATAGCAGCTACAAAATTTCGTTGTTCCTGAAAGGGGGCAATGACAATAAAGATTCCCTATTTCCCATTTATTTCAATTTTTGTGATTATTTTTTTTTAGCATTCAAACCAGTTCAATGTATTGTCGTAATGAAAACGAAACGGATGACAAAATTTCTGGTGTTTCTGTTCGTTTCATTTCATTTTAGACATAAAATTTGTTCGTTGTTTTGTTGCGTAACGAAAGGAAAAAACGGAAACGGAAACAAAAAATGTTCATTTTGTGCCCATCTCTGATGATGATGATGATGATGATGATGATGATGATGATGATGATGATGATGATTAGCTTGTACACTATCCAGAGTGGCCTTTGGGCCAGATGGTATATACATCAAATAAATTATTAAATAAATAAATCACACCCTGAGTTAGTTTAATCACAGGAAACCTCATCCAGAACCATGTATATGACATGACACCCAGGCAGGCAGAGATCAGAGAGAGAAAGAGGGGAGGTAATTTATAATGTAAAGTACAGCGCAGTTAAATCATCTCGGGAGAATGACCCTTTCATCTCAGCAGGCCCTTGCACTTGTCTCATTAAGTGAGGAGTGTCCAGAACATATCAAGCAAGGGAAGGAGAGGGCCAAATGGTGGAAATGCAGAACAGGTATGCTGTGCATTTGATAATTACATTTCCAAAAGATGATTAACGACTGCAGGAAAAGCCTTTGGGGGAAAGGGGGGGGGAGAGACACTAATTCTTTCTGTCTGTCTATGCGTTTTTATTCAAGATGGTTTTGACAAACTACTGTGAGTTTCATTGCCAATAACAGATCCCGTGGATGCCATGAATATCTGTTTGTTTATTTATTTATGTTATTTTCTTGTTCCTTCCTTTCTTTTTCCTGTGACTTTTAGATCTACATCTGTGAATTACCGTATTGCTGAAATGTATTCTCATGTGGGGTCTAGTGGGGTCTTAAATTTTAATCCATAAACCACCCAGAGCAGTGCTCACACTAAAAGCCTGGTATAGCAATCAGATAAATAAATAATAAATAATTAAAGCATGCCGGGTACAGATAGTAAGGTTTCTTTGAATTCTAGCCAACTGGGTGGCTGAAGAAACCAGCCAATTTTTCCCTCTGGAAAATAGGGAGTTTAAGAGGATTCCCTCTTCAGCATGCAAGTGGACGCTTTTAACAAACTACGTTGAATATGTTGCTCTACCTTTTTGAATAGTGTTATGAACTGCCTCGAAATGCATCAGGCAAGAGGCCATGACTGACTCATGTCTGTTTCTGTGAAAATTCTCAGTCATCCAGGTGAGTTTATCTGGAAGTTGAGTCATGGCTACTGGACTTCTTTTTTGAGAGAGAGAAACGTTTCGCTGTTCATCCAAACAGCTTCATCGGTCTGAATACAGCTAGTGCAAGTCCTCCATGTCTGTTGTCCTTCCAGAAACAGGCAAAGACCTTCCGCTTCAGGCAAACTTTCCCTGAATGATGGTCAACCTGTTATGTGTCTTTTATATGAATCTATAGGTTCACAATCACATAGACGTTGTGTTTATAACCGCTTATAGCCTTGTAGTGTTAATGCAATGTTGTCTATTAATGCTGTAAGTTGTCCCTCAATTCCTTGTTCTCAATACTTGAACATGTCTTAATTGTACTGGACTGTATATTATCCCTCTTTACTGTAAGCCACCTTGGATCCTTTTCCAAGGAGAAAGGCGGGGTAAAAATATTCTGAAATAAAATAAATTAATAAAACTCACCCAAAGGCATCCTCTGGGAGTTGAATCATAGCAACTGGATCTTTTTTCTTGAGAGATTGAAACGTTTTGCTGCTCATTCAAACAGCTTCGTCAGTCTGAGGTAAGTTAGTGGTGAGTCCTCCAGTTTAGAGTTCACCTTGGTTTCACATCTGCCTGGTCTGAAATGGGCTCATAAGCTGAACAATGGCTTGAATAGGCTCGGTAGGTAGACAAAAGTCTCAATAGGCTCATTAGGTGGACAATGGCCTGAAGAGGCCCGTTAGGTGGACCATGATCTGAATAGGCTCACTAGGTGGACAATGGACTAAGGTGCATGAAAGTCCTACCTTTACAACCTTCCCAACACCAATAAAGTATGAGTCATTAATATGGCCTTGTTGATGGAGGTGTGAAGCATTTTTGATTTGTCTGGGGATTGATGAAAGAGCATCAGGATAAGTGGCAGTCAGATTGTGCCTGAGCCCCCCACCTCTGTTGACAGATGGGTTTTCCATGCTCACATGAATGGCTTCTCTGACTCCTCTCTCAAACCACCTCTCTTCTCTGTCTAATAGAGATGGGCACGAATAAAAAAAATGGTGTTTCATTTGCTGTTTGTCGTTTAGGGGGTCCGTTTTGGTTCGTTTCCGTTTTTCGTGAATTTTTGCAAAAAAAATCGTTTTCGTTTTCGTTCATTTCATTACCGTTTTGTTACCATTTATTTCAATTTTTTGTGATTTTTTTTTTAGCTTTTAAAGCAGTTCAATGTATTGCCGTAACGAAAACAAAACAGATGACAAAATTTCTGGTGTTTCTGTTCGTTTCATTTCATTTTAGAGATAAAATTCATTTGTCGTTTCGTTGCATAACGAAATGAAAAACAGAAACTGAAACGAAAAATTGTTCGTTTCGTGCCCATCTCTACTGTCTAATATGTGTACATCCTCATCTTTGAATGAGTGCTTTTTGTCTTTCAAGTGGAGGTATCAATCAACGAGGCCAAGGTTAATGACTCATACTTAATGGGTGTTGGGAAGTGTTGCATAGGTGGGATTTTTCATGCACTTTATGCCAGTGTCCACCTAATGAGCCTGCTGAGACTATTGTCTACCTAACGAGCCTATTCAGGCCATTGTTCATCTTATGAGCCTCTTTCAGACCAGCGTGACAAGAGGTCAAAGTGAACTATAAAATGGGGGACTCACAACTAGGTTTCCTTGGATTGATGAACCTGCTTGGATGAGTAGCGAAACATTTCAATCTCTCAAGGAAAAGAAGTCCAGTTGCCATGACTCAGCTTCCAGTTAAGGCCTGGTTGTTCTCCCAAGCCTTAGTCTACCCCAAACTAAGTAATTTTATATATCCCTCTTGGACTGCTTGCTATGAACTTTTTGTGGTCTCCTTTGGCTATTGTGCCCTTGAAACTTTTTTGTTGTTGCTTCTTGTTGGTTTCAGTCCTCTGATCATCCTTGTTGTGATCCTCTGAACTTGCTCCAGCTTGTTGTCATTCTTCTTAAAGTGCCTTGTTCTAGAACTGGGCACAGTCATCTAGATGAGGCCTAACCAGTACGGAGTAGAGGGGAACAAGCACCTCGCAGGATTTTGAGACTGTCCTGTGAATTCATCCTACAATGCCATTGTTCTTTTTTGCAGCTGTGAAATTTGATAGTGAAATTTGGTAGGCATTACCTATAGCTTCTCATCTAAATCCTTGACAAAGGAATGTTTAAGCGCACTGGTCCCAGGACTGAGACCCATGGAACCCCACTTGGTGCCTCCTTCCAGTTGGAGAAGGAGCGTTGTCAGAAGCTTTCCTAAAGTCAAGTTACATTATGTCTACAGCATTCCCACCATTAAGCAGGAAGGTTAGCCAAACCCTCTGTCAGGGTTTGTTATTGAAAAATCCATGATGGCTCTTAATTACTACTCCATTCTTTTCTAAGCGCTGGGTCCCACGTCCCTTTAAAAGCAGTTTAAATTACTAGATAAACCGTGTCCAAAAATGCCTTCCCCACAGCCACCAGGCTTTTTGAAAAAAAATGGTAATGCCCCTTTAAGCGAGGTTTCTTTGACTCACCCAAGAGGTAGGGAATTTTTTGCCTAACTTTAAAAATCCACTTTTTAAGGAGGCAGGCATCATGGGACCATGCAGATGATCCGGATTTCTTCTTTTTTTCTCTCTCACAGCACCGACCGGCTGTTCCTGGGGCCGATCGGCGCTGTTTTTTTAAATTTCTCTGCCCCTTCGGAGTAACAGGAAGCTCCATCGGTGCTCTAAGTTTTAATTTCCCCCAGCCAAGTGGTCCATTTTTTTTCAAATGCTAGCACCACCTGCTGGCCAAGGGGGTCTGAACTGCACTTTAAAATAAAAAAAACCAGCTTTGGACGTGGGAACTCCTGTCCCACATATTCAATCACGTGATGGGACGAAGAGGAAAAGCCGGACCTTCAGAAGATCAGGATCAAAACCCAGGTGAGATAGCAGCCTAGGTGTTTCAGAGTGACCACTGTGTAATCAGCTCCAGAATTTTTCCTGTGACTGATGTCAGGCTGACCAGTTCCTTCTTTTTGCCTTTATTGAAGATTGGGACAACCTTAGCACTCTTCCAGTCATCTAGCACTTCACCCATCTTCCATGATTTCCAGAAAAGAAAAAGATAGTGACTCCATTTCATCAAGTCCAGGAGATCTGAACTCAGAGTAATAAGGTATCCTTTGACTATTTGTTTATGGCTCTCAGATTGCTGTCCTGTCCTGTCTAATTCAACTTCATATTTACCATGAGGGTCATGGACTCTCTCCTGGGAGAAAATGGAGATTAATTGAGTATCGAGCACTTCTGCCTTTTGTTTGTCATCTGTTATCATTCTGCCATCCCTAAAAGAGTTGTTGGAGGAATGTCAACATCAGGTCGCCAGGAGATCAATCAAGCAGGAAACCAACAAGGCAAGAGCTCATGAAAAATCAGAGGTCCAGGGCCGGTCATTCACATTGACTCAAAAGAGGCGGAAGATTCACAAAGCAGACCAGGGTTTGACGCATACTGGGCGCTCGCAGATATTCTGTGTAGTTTCTTCAGCCATCATCTGAGTCCCTTGTGGATCAGCTGAACTCAATTGCAGACCATCTTGCTTCAAGTCTTACCAGGAAAAGGGAGACACCCCCCCTTACTCATGAGAAATCCCTTAATCCCACGGAGGCCTCAGAGCTGGGCACAGATCCTGCCTGATCCTTGCAGTTGTACTTGAATTACAGCCCAGGCTTTATTTTTTTATTTTTTTTATTAAACTTGTATACCGCCCGTCTTCCCAGAGGAACTCTGGGTGGTTCATAACAAAAAATATAAACAAAATCAAAACAATTAAATAAAACAATTAAAACACTAACGATCAATCAATCGGTAGACCAAAAACAACAGCAGATAACAGATGGTGGGGAAAAAATAATAAATAATTTAGTCACCAAACGCCTCTCGGAAGAGCCAGGTTTTTAATGCTTTCCGAAAGGCTGGCAGGGACTGTGCAAGGCGCACTTCGCTGGGGAGGTGGTTCCACAGGGCAGGGCCAGCCACAGAGAAGGCTCGAGAGCGAGTGGATGTTTTTTGCGCCTCCCTGGGCGTGGCCACCTGCAGCATGTGCGCCCGCGAAAACCTAGTCGGTCAGGCCGATGTTGACCGCTGGTCAATCCACTCTGCCAGGTAGTCAGGTCCCAGGCCATGGAGGGTTTTATAAACTAAAACCAAGACCTTGAATCTGATTCGGGATGCAATGGGCAACCAATGCAGACGAGCCCGAACTGGGGTGATGTGGTCGAACCGGCACACACCCGCCACCAGTCTGGCCGCCGCATTCTGTACAACACGGAGAGGGGGATGGGGGGGTAAGATGGAAAGGCTCCACATCCCCAGACCCTCCACAGTCCTCCACAATTGGGGCAGGTATTCCAGGAGCTACACGTCCCCAATCTCTCCCAGTTCTCCATAGTCTCCAAGATGGATGGGGGGTGGCAGGAGGAAACTCCACACCCCCAGGTCTTCCACGGCAACCTAGGGCAGGAGCGGACGGCAATGGCAACGGCCTCCTCCTTGAACCGCGGCAGAAACGGATGGACGGGGACAGGCGATGACACACGGCAGGCCGCAGAAAGAGCAGGTGGCGGCAATCAGCAGCAGTCCCCAGGCGGGCCAACCCCGGCGGCAACAGGCAGCGGGCTGCAGGAGGGGCAAACGGCAGGAGCGGCGGCGGCCTCCAAGGCGGCAACGGGCGGCGGCCCGAGGCCACGAATGGGCAGCGGCCCACAGGAGGAGCGAGAGGCAGCAAGCGGCAGAGGCCTCCCAGCTGGCCGATCCCAGCGATAATGGACGGCAAGCCGCCGGAGAAGCAAGCAGCGGCAAACGGTGGCGGCCTCCGAGCGGGCCGACCCAAACGGTGGCAGGCGGCGGCCCGCAGGAGGAGCAAGCGGCGGCAGACTGTGGCGGCCTCCAAAGCCTCCAAGGCAGGCCGATCCAAGCGGTGGCAAGTGGCGGCTCACAAGGAGAGCAGGGATGGCAAACGGCGGCAACCTCCATGGCGGGCCAAACCGCTTCTGAAAAGCCGCCGGGACTGCAGCGTGGTCGAAGGGGCCAGGCGCCCGCTGACGTGGACGCC
>JAWVWN010001100.1:0-33038 GCA_037367305.1 Phrynocephalus vlangalii | reverse complement strand
ATGCAAGGTGACTCTTGCCACTCACTGTTCTTAACTTCAGCTATTGTCTTTAATGCACCAACAATTGTTCTATACTCAATGTTTCGAACTTTCATATATTATATATTGTCCTCCAGTGTGTTAAGATACTTTGGGTCCTTTCCAAGAAGGGAAGCCAGGGTGAAAAAAATGTTCTAAATAAATAAATAATTGAGAGGCACTCTTGAGCACATTTAAATCAGTCCAGGTTTTCTTAGAAGACCATCTCCTTCTTTGGACTCATGGAGAGCACAATATCCATTATCCATAGTGCCCTCCTCTGTCCCATGCATGTAAAAAAAAAGTAGCCTGCAGTGTAAGAACGCACTGTGCATTACACCCTTCAGTCTTAACATGGCACAACTCTTGTTTTCCACTTGATTAGATGTGCCAGAAGGACCAACATGGCTAGCTCTCTGAAAACCTCTCAGCCACATGGTCTTTTGGTTGGCCGAGACCAGTCTAGTACTCTGCAAACTCACCAAACAGAGCATAGCACTGACAGATATCCCCACATGTACAACACAGTCTTTGCTTAGGATTGGTATATGGTAGAATGCCAGTTTATTCAATGGGCCACCCTCTCTCTCTCTCTCTCTCTCTCTTTTTTTTTTCTCAATGGCCCTGCCACGCAGGGTTGTTGTGAGGAAGAAAGCCACGCAGACTCTCTAGGCCAGTGGTTCTCGACCTGTGGGTCCCCAGATGTTCCTGGACTGCAACTCCCAGAAGTCTTCCTCACTCACTGAGCTGGCCAGGATTTCTGGGAGTTGCAGTCCAGGAACATCTGGGGACCCACAGGTTGAGAGCCACTGCTCTAGGCCATAGCTAGCCTGGAGTCTGGAGGCAGAAGTTCCAAAAAACCAAAAAAGCAACTTTTCCAAAGTCTGGAGGGAAATGTCAGTGGCTAACGCCCATTTGGTTTCTACTCCCATTCGGTTCTGGGGCATTTACACTTTGCAAAATGTTCCCTTGTGTAGCAGACCTCCTTACCAGCCTAGGAAACACCATTAGAACAAAAGAACATAAGAACAGCCCTGCTGGATCAGGCCAATGGCCCATCTAGTCCAGCTTCCTGTATCTCATAGTGACCCCACCAAATGCCTCTGGGAGCGCACGAGACTAGATCTCTGTCTCCTGATACCACCTTCCTCCATCTGGTCCTTGAAATACCCCAGTTTTAAGACTGGAGGTTACACATCTCCATCATGGTTTGTAACCTGTGATGGACTTTTCCTCCAGGAATCTGTCCCATCCCCTTTTGAAGGCATCCAGGCCAGATGCCATCAGCACCTCCAGTGGCAAGGAGTTCCACAGACTAACAACACGCTGGGTAAAAAAAAATTCTTTTGTCTGTTCTCACTCTCCGAACCCTCAGTTTGAGTGGATGTCCCCTAGTTCTTGTATTTTGTGAGAGGAAGAAGAGCGTCCCTCTATCCACTTTACTAATGCCCTGCATTATTTCGTACGTCTCAATCATTCCGGGTGCTTTTAAACGATAAGAATAAAACATCTTATTATATCAATGTTAATGTCATTTGCACAGCACTTCAGAGCCTTCGACGCGCTCAGCATCGCTCATCTCAAGAGCCCCTCCTGGCAAGTCTGTAGGGCGGGCCACTCTTTTCTCTGTGTGGCATGGATTCCCAGCAGGAAGACACGGGGAGGAAGGGGCAGATATTAAGAAGGGGCTCAGCATCTCTCAACTCCGGCATCCTGGAGGGGCCGAACGCTGACTGGGGTGGGTCCGGTGTTAAGGCCCCCTCTTTCCTGGGTGTCCCGGTGGCCTCATTCCCCCAAACCACCCGTTTTTACGAATCCTTCTCTCCTACCCCCCCCCCCCCGCGCACACGTCATCTTCATCAATGCTCAGTGCACCTCAATTTTAAAAGGATGTTGACAACCTCGAGCGGGTCCAGAGGAGGGCGACCAGGATGGTTGAGGGTCTGGAGGAAATGTCTTACGAGGAACAGCTTAGGGAGCTGGGAACGTTTAGCCTTTCAAAAAGAAGGCTGAGGGGGTATATGACAGCTATGTTTAAATATTTGAAAGGATGTCATACTGAAGAGGGAACAGGTTTGTTTTCCATGGCTTCACAGACTAGGACTTGGGGCAATGGTCTCAAACTACAGGAAAAGAGATTCTATTTGAACATTTGGAAGAACTTCATGACAGTTAGAGCTAGCAGTGGAATATTCTGCCACAAAGGCGGGTGGTGGAGTCTCCTTCATTGGAGGTTTTTAAGCAGAGGCTGGGTGGCCACCAGTCGGAAATATTGTGATGGGGTTCCTGCATGGCAGGGGGTTGGACTAGATGGCCCTTGAGGTCTCTTCCAACTCTATGATTCTATGATTCTCAGATTGGCAATTGCTGCAGGGATGGCGACATCCAGCCAAATCACACAAGTTCTTTCCAATCATCTCATGTCAGATACTAGGAGAAAGGAAAAAACGGGGGGGGGGAAGGGGGAGATGTCACGGCTGCAATGAGCCCTATTCAACATTTCCGAGCGGAGGAGAGATGAGTGGCAGGGAGGCACGCGGGGGGGGGGGGAGATCCTCCTCCAGCATGTCGGGCACCCGGCTCTCCAAGCTGCCCTGTCCCTTGTCATTATGAGCCATGGCCGTGCATTAAGGTATTAGAACATGACAGCTATAATTCTAACCAATTCCTGCCGGGCTGCTCTGACACGGGCTGCGATTTATGGCGGCAGCGCTTTCCAGAGCAGAAAATTAACAAGCCATGCTCTCCGAGGACAAGGGAGGCGACTGCCTGCCCGCCCGCCCGCTGGATATCTGCCCCCTCCCTCCAGCGTGCAAAGCTGTCGCCCCCCCCCACCTGCAAATTCCACTGGGGGCCAGGAAGGCAGCATGATCTGTTGTTGCTCTAAAGCAGGGGTCCTCAACCTAAGGCCCTGGGGCCGGATGCGGCCCCCCCAAGGTCCTGAATCCGGCCCCGGGAACAATTGCACCCCCCACCTACCCCCTGTTTTGTGAGCAAGCCAACCTCTGCAGCTGCTTTTGGACTGTGATCCGGCCCCCAGTGGTGTCTGGGTGGTGGTGGACCGGCCCGCTGTTTGAAAATTTTGAGGACCCCTGCTCTAAAGCGTTGTGATGCCTCCGAGTTAGGAACGATCTCCAAAACCTTCTGTCTTCAACTGCCCTGCGCGCCGCTTGCCGACTCAATCCTGTGGCGTCCTTTAGGGAGTCAGTCCATCTTGCATTGGGTCTTCCTCGTTTCCTGCTGCCGTTCCCCTTCCCCAGCATTAGGGTCTTGTCTAGAGAATCCAGCCTTCTCATGAGGTCCCCAAAGTAGGACAGCCTGAGTTTCATCTTTTTTGCCTCCGGTAGTTGCTCAGGCTTGATCGGTTCTAGGACCCACTTTTTTCACCTTCTTGGCACTTCCAGGTACAGTGGTACCTTGTATAAAGGAATTAATTCATTCCAAATAAAATTATGTTGAGCAAATTTTCCCTTATGCAAATTTCCCATAGGAATGCATTGAAAACAGAGTAATCCCTAATCGCGACCATTTTTGTGTTGTACGGATTCGCCCCATAGGCGATTCTGTTAAGCAAATTTCCCCTATCTCCAGAATTTTTTTATGTTGTACAGATTTTATGTTATGCAACCCGTTTGTTATATGAGGGTCCATTGTATCTTCAAAGCTCTCCTCCAGCACGAATTAGCAGTTTCCATCACCTCAAACCTGGGCGCTTCCCCAGTTGAGAGCTGGTTTTAGATCCCCCGGACACTTCATGTCGTAGCAACGGTGGCCCTCCTTCGATTTCTTAGCTCACAATTCCCATCAGTCTGAGCTGGGAGTGGGTGGGGGTGATGGGAATTGCAATCCAAAACGATCCAAAGGGCTCAGAGCTGCTAATACCTGCTATGGACTGAAAACAGGGCAACAAGAAGAGTGTAGGCTAGGCCTCTCCAAAGTCAGGCCCGGGGGCCAAATGTGGCCCGTTTTCAAATTCTGAGTGGCCTGCAGCTTCTTCTGCCCACCGGCTCAGCCTGTCATGCATCCCCGCCAGCTGGGCCCTCCCCATACTGGATGGAGACATCAGCTTGCAGTTTTATGGTTTGCCTGCCCTCCCTGCCTCTGTTCATTCCCTCAGTCACCTGCCTAGCCTACCGTTGCTGCAGCATCCTCCCTGCCTCCTTGCATGTTATAGAGCAGGCAGGTCCAAACTTCAGCCCTCCTGATGTTTTGGACCACAGCTCCCAGAATTCTAAGCTCAGCTTGCCAATGACAAAGAACTGTGGGAGTTGTGGTCCAAAACATCTGGAGGGACGAAGTTTGGACATGCCTGTTATAGAGACTTGTCCAAAGTCCGGCCCGGGGGTCAAATGTGGCTGAATGGTCGCCCCCCCACACATTTTCACCTCATCAAATCTGGCCCTCCTTCTAAAAAGTTTGGACACCGCTGGTGTAGGCTGTAGTCACGAGCCAAGAAGCCTAGGGGTTAAATCTCATCTCTGCCACAGACTCACCAAGTGGCTTTGGCCAAGTCACTTCTCCTGGCAGTCCAAAGAGCTTGTCCCCTTGTGCTGTGTAGGAACCACGCTTTTGCTGGCGCCGCGTGGCCAGGATCTGAACCCGGTCAGTGGAAATGGGAAGGGTGAAGTCCTTCTCTCCTAGCAGTGGAACTCTCTGAAACGCCAGTTCGTGGTTGGACTTTAAAAAGGAATTACAAACCTCACGGGACGAAAAGCCATCAGTAGCGACTACAGCCATGGGTCACCCTAAAGGTCCTCTTCCACTCATGTCTGGATCTGGGCCTTCCCATCAGCATCAGAGAGACCCCAGCAAGACTGGCACACGGACTGCCCAGACCTTTGGTCTGGTGATGTTGTGAAGAACCTCACCTCTACTCGGTAGCTAGCAGCCCAAAGGACACGACACAAGAGGAAAGAGTTTTGGAAGGGAGGATGAAAAAAAACACAGAAACTGCCTAGAGCAAGCTCTTTGCCACTGGCTGACCATTGGAATCTCACTGTTGAAGGAGTGTGAATGCCCCTGAATCCCAAAAACTTGGAACAAGTGACACAGAGGGGCTGTGACTCTGACCACCAGCTTGTGGCTTTTGCAGAGAGGGGTTTCTGGCTGTTGTTGTTGTGGTTGCTGTCGTTGTTGTTGTTGTTCAGTCGTTCAGTAATGTCCGGCTGTTCATGACCCCGTGGACCAGAGCTCGCCAGGCCTTCCTATCTTCCACTGCCACCTGGAGTTTGGTCAAATCCATATTGGTTGCATCGATGACACCATCCAACCATCTCATTCCCTGCCGTCCTCTTTTCCTTTGGCCTTCGATCTTTCCCAACATCAGGGACTTTTCCAAGGACTCTTCTCTCTCCTCATGAGGTGGCCAAAGTACTGGAGCCTCAGCTTCAAAATCTGTCCTTCCAGTGAACATTCAGAACATTTCTAGCCAGAAAAAGGATACTGCATTAAATGCAGTCTTTTTTCCTTCTTCCCAAATTTGTTTGCTTTCATACAATTTCTTTCTTTCTTTCTTTCTCTTTCTTTCTTTCTTTCTTTCTTTCTTTCTTTCTTTCTTTCTTTCTTTCTTTCTTTCTTTCTTTCTTTCTTTCTTTCCCTGCCAACCTAGCAGTTTGAAAGCATGTAAATGCAAGTAGATAAATAGCTATCGCTGTCAAAAGAGGGAATGTAAAACAGTGTTTCCTTGCAGCCATGCGGGGCATGTAGCCGCGAACTGGCACAACACTGGCTCTTCAGCTTGAATACAGAGGTGAGAACCGCCCCTAGAGTCAGACACAACTAGCACACATGTGTGTAGGGGGGACCTTTACCTGGAAGCAAGGTTAAAAACAGCTTAAGTGGGCTGGGGGAAAGAGTAGCTTCACCTGTAAAAACCAGAGTGAGGCAAATCCTTTGGCATCCAGACAGAGGACATTCCATCTCATTGCAAGACGTAGAAACAACAAGAGAAATCACTCAAACTGAGGGCTGGGAGAGTGAGAACAGACAAAAGAAAATATTTTTTAACTCAGCGTGTTGTTAGTCTGTGGGACTCCCTGCCACAGGAAGTGGTGATGGCATCTGGCCTGGATGCCCTCCAAAGAGGATTGGACAGATTCCTGGAGGAAAAGTCCATCCCAGGTTACAAACCAGGATGGAAATGTGTAATCTCCATGTGATTTTTATAGAAATGAGCGTACTAAATTACTCAAGCCCATAATGAGTGTCTTCCCAGGTAGGACGCTGAACTGGTATTTAAAATATTTATTAAGTGACACAAACAAGGGTACCACTGAATCTGTGGCCAAGTTTCTTTTCTTTGCCCAAAGAATACGGAAGACAACCTTGGCCTCTGTTAGCTCTTAATACAATTATGAATTGCACAATGTTTGTATAGTTCACTTTTACTACCTAAACTGTTTTAACTATCTTAAACATTTTGTAATGGTTTTACTCTTTTATCCTTTTAAAACTTCATGTATGTGTTTTTACCTTATCGGTTGGGCCTGTGGCCGCAAATAAAGATTGCTGTTGTTGTAATCTCCAGGCTTAAAACCAGGGTACTTCAAGGGCCAGATGCAGAGAAGAGATCTAGTCTCGTCCGCTCTCAGACACATCTGGTGGGGCCACTGTGAGATCCAGGAAGCTGGACTAGATGGCCCGTTGGCCTGATCCAGCATGGTTTTCTTCTTATGTTCTTATGTTCACAGCCATCATCACCCGCCCACAAGCCTCCCAATCAAACAAGGAAGCTGCTGCCTGGCAAAGGGAATGTGGAGCGTAAAACGGTTTTACAGAGGGGTGACCAGACGTGCACCAAGAACTGATTGGGGGCAGATAAAAAAACAGCATTTGGAAAAGTATTTCTGGAAGCCCCTGCTGGCTCTTGAGCAACTGCTACCACCTGGGGGTTGTGGCCCGTCAGTTCTGATTTGGGCCTTCTGAACAAGCTCCTCGCCTGACTAGAAAACACCTTGGAATTGGTTGTCGGGGCAGGTCAATGCAATCTGAACCACGCTTAATACCGTGCGGCTTGCACACAGAAAGGTCTCACTTCTCCGAAGGATGTGCAGGTGCCCTGGCCAATGGTTTGTTTGTTTTTGCTTTTAAGATTCATTCTCCGCCACCCCCCACCCCCTTTAAGGAATGTTTGCACCGCTGTTTCGAACTAGGAGCTGTGCCACCAACCAGAATATGGGACCGGCTAACCAAGGGCGCCCATGATTCCACTCAGGAGAGGTGAAGTATCCATCAAACGATGCGCAATCAGCATGGGGAACGACTACCCTTCCCCTGAAGCGCCCGAGATGTCCTCAACGACAGTCATTTCTACAAAAACCTAAAGGATAGTCCTAAGTCATCTGCCTAGAGGAGAAACATCAAATGGCAGCCAACAACCCCCTACACACACACACACACACACACACACACACACACACACACACACAAGCAAGCAGTGCTGCCAAACACTGGGTCCCTGCCCAACTCAAGGAGAAATGTAATCTCTAAATGGCACAGTGTAAAGGCACTCAAATCAGGATCAGACCATTCTTCAGGATAGCTAGAGGTGACAGTAGCCAGCGGGCGGGGGGAATCTGTACCTCTAGATGCTTTCTGAATTGCGTTCCATGCAACTTTCCCAAAGATAAAAGGAGCAACAGCTGTGGTCATAAGAACATAAGAAGAGCTCTGCTGGATCAGGCCAAAGGCCCATCTAGTTCAGCTTCCCGTGTCTCACAGTGGCCCCACCAGATGCCTCTGGGAGCGCACGAGACTAGATATCTGTCTCTTCATATCACTCCCCTGCATTGGGCCCTTGAAGTACCCCGGTTTTAAGCCTGGAGATGACACACCTCCATCATGGTTTGTAACCTGTGATGGACTTTTCCTCCAGGAATCTGTCCAATCCCCTTTGGAAGGCATCCAGGCCAGATGCCATCACCACCTCCTGTAGCAGGGAGTTCCACAGTCTGTTCTCACTCTCCCAGCCCTCAGTTTGAGTGGATGTCCCCTAATTCTTGTATTTTGTGAGAGGGAGAAGAGCGTCCCTCTATCTACTTGACTCATGCCCTGCATTATTTTGCACGTCTCAATTGTATCCCCCCTCAGGTGCCTTTTTTCCAGACTGAAGAGCCCCAAATGTTTTAGCCTTTCCTCATAAGGGAGGTGCCCCAGCCCAGTAATCATTTTAGTCGCTCTCTTCCGCACCTTTTCCAGTTCCACTATGTCTTTTTTTGAGATGCGGTGACCAGAATTGTCCAGCGAAGGGAGGATGCCAAGTCAGAAAATCTAGAACTCTATGCTGTCAGAAACAACCTGATTCATTTGAAACGTGGTGCTGGAGGACAGCTTTGTGGACACCCTGGACTGCCACTAGACGAAAAAAGAGTGTCCTAGAAGAAACCATTCCTGAACAATCTCTTGAGTCAAATACGTCGAAAGCGAGGTTCTCCTACTTTGGGGACATCAGGCAGGATTCTTGGGAAAAGGCAATAATGCTGACAAAGGTGGGAGGTAGGAGGAAAAGAGGAAGACCTAACACAAGATGGACTGACTCCATAAAGAAACCACAGGCTTGAGTTTTACAAGAACTGTGTGCGACGGTTGTGAAGGAGACATTTTGGAGACCGTCCATTCAGAGAGCCACTATAAGTCAGAGGCAACATGGTGGGACATAATAGCAAGAACGGGAAAAATCAGAAGGCTGGTTCCATCCCAGATAACATTTGTCCAAGAAAAGGGGTTAATTCCAAAGTGAAACCAGATGATATGCAGTAATTCCAGGTGACATCAGTTTGTCTAATTCTACAAGCTTTATCTACTTTGCTTCCACATCCCATATGCACAAAACACTTCCAACAAACATCCAAAATGTCTTCCAGCTGTGTGGAAACTGTAGGCCCAAATGCTTAAAAGAGGAAAAGAAAAATTAAAACTAAGCACCAGGCAAAATACAGAAGTCAGTTTTAAGTCCAACATTCTAGAAATACCAAAACGGGTGCTTTAATTACATTTTAAAAATGCAGGAGCTCATAACTTTAAAAGGTGCCGTGGAAAAGCAAAGAACACAACTCTAAAATACATCATTAAGAAGAAGAGAGGGAATAATGCCTTGTTATGGCCCTTGCAACGGAACTGGCACATGCTTTTGTAGGGGAAGGAGAAGAGGGCAGCTAGCGAAATGGAAAAGGAAAGAAAGTTTCCCTGCAGCTGGAACAGTAGCACACCAGGAAGGAAACGAAGGGCGTTTTTACACGACCCCTAAAATCCGAGGCATAGGGTTCCCAGATGCGGAGCTTAAAATTGTTTTCCCACCAGCTGCGCACTTTTAAAAAACTTAAGTACGACCACGCCCACCTAAGTGCGCCCCAGCGCATTTTAAAAGTACCTGGTCTCCGGAGGTAAAAAAAATTCTGATGCAGATTGTAAAGCTGTGGATGCCAGGCTGTCCTCGCCTTCTGTTTGGTTTTTTTGCCCCCTGCCCCTTTAAGAGACAGGAATGCTTCCGGGACTGCTCCTGACCGCAGAGCGGAAGTGAGCCTGCATTCTTTTCTCCCTCCCCCCCCCACGCAGACAGGAGCAATGGCGTGTGGAAGGGTGGGAACACAGCAAGAGGAGCAAACCCCCATGATCTCTGGTCTGAATTTAAGTTGCCAGCGGATCTTAGGGGTCGTGTAAAAGCGCCCAAAGAGAGAATCATTATCCTGACAAATTGCTTTTTCTCTGTGCAAGGATGGGATGTAGGGCACTCAACATTGTATTTCTGGGGCACGCCTCCATCTGCAGTTTGAAGCCATACTGTCCATAGGACTTGACCACTCGATTCTCTTGTTCAAATAAAGAAAAGAAATGAATTAATATTCCAGATACTGATTCCTGTTTACTGCAACTTGGAAGGGGAGGTGGCAGGAAAGTGCCAGGTCTCACTTGAACCATCCTCAGCTGCAGGAAGCCTAGAAGACGTTTGCCTGCCTTTAAAACGGGAATGACAGCAAGGTTTTGATAAAGGGTACATTAGGATAAAAACACGCTGGGGTCTGTAGGCTGAGCACCCATGGCAGGCTCTGGAGGTCTTTTGTGTGGCAAGTGTATTCTAAGAGTTGTGGGGCAGGAGCGCCCCCTGGCGGTTAATTCTCTGCCTACCTGTCGCAGGTCCAGCTGAGGAGCACGGCCAGCAAGTTGTAGACAAGGTAGGTGAAAATCACGGCGGTGATGGTGCCCCGGGGAATGGAGTAACTGGGTTGCTTGAGATCCCCTGCGGAGCGGGAGGGGAAGAGGATCAGTGACGCGGAGGGTCAGTCGGCTGGCTCCGAACCTTCCCCTTAAACTTGCTCCGTCTGCCCTGCTTAATCCCGGACATCCGCACTCACCGGACATGTTGGAGCCGGCCATGATGCCCGTGCAGCCGTTGAACATGACGGCAAAGACCGTGCTGAAGCTCATCAGGTTGCCGGTCGTGTAATCTACGCTGTAGGCAGCTGCGGAGAGCCAGAAGGGGGACAGAAATCAGGGGTGAGGGTTCAAAAGTCAGGCTCTGTTAATCCAGCGAGAGGGGGGGCACAGGAGGGGTACGCGTTCCGTGGATGTAAGAAGGACCTATTGGATAGAAGACCTTCCTGACGGTGAGAGAGCTGTCCGGCAGTGGAATATGCTGCCATGGAGGGTGATGCTCTGGTCAGATCCCACCTGAAGTACTGTGTCCAGGTCTGTGCTCGTCAATTTAAAAAGGATGTTGACAACCTCGAGCGGGTCCAGAGGAGGGCGACCAGGACGGTTGAAGGTCTGGAATGTCTTACAAGGAAAGGCTTAGGGAACTGGGAATGTTTAGCCTTTCAAAAAGAAGAATGAGAGGGAATAGATAGCTAAGTTTAACTATCTGAAAGGATGTCATATCGAAGAGGGGGCAGGTTTGTTTTCCATGGCTTCAGAGACTAGGACTCGAGGCAATGGTTACAAAAAAGAGATTCAAGTTAAACATTAGGAAGAACTTCATGACAATTAGAGCTGTTCGGCAGTGGAAGATGCTGCCCCAAAGGAGGGTGGTGGAGTCTCCTTCTTTGGAGGTTTTTAAGCAGAGGCTGGATGGCCATCTGTCGGGAATACTGTGATGGGGGGTTCCTGCATGGCAGGGCGTTGGACTGGATGGCCCTTGAGGTCCTTTCCAACTCTAGCATTCTATGGCTCCTTGGCCTTGGAAAGACCCACAAAGAAAAGGGAGTTCCTACAGGTGCACCTATGCAGGAATCTCCTCCCCCTTTGCCCCACAGCTCTCAAGGGCATGAGGGCACACCAGGTGCATCCGCCTACCCAGTCAGCTGCTACCTGACATCGGCAGTGCCCTCCCTCTAGAACTGGGCCAGGTGGTTCCCCAACCCCTGTGCATAGTTTATCAACTCTTCGGGGTTTTTTTTAAATTTGTTTTAGTTAAATATGTTTACACAGCTTGCTGGGGGTGGGGGTGGGGGACATGTAGCCTGCCTAATCACTTGCTAGCTGCCCAGAGAGTGCTTGTACCGACTGTGACGTCACCCCTTTCACAGCCTTGGTTTTCAAAGGCACAACCGGGTTTATTTCGACATCCCACTGCTGTGCCACTAAATTGTGACGACACCTCCCTTTCACACACTGAATTCTGTGATGGAAATGGTAATGCTGCCACCTTATATTCACTTATTAATGCTGCCACCTTTTAAACGCGTCGCCTCATGAATTGGGACAGACTCAGATGAATAATATAAAAATAATAACAAGGTTTATTGAGAAGGTAATAAATATAACAATATCTGAGGATGGTATGCGTTGCCCTTTAACATATACTGTAATAGATTTCATCAGCTCTACAAGCCTCCCTGGTCTTCAATAACTAGTAAACAGTAGAGCCCTCACTGCCTGACAGAACTCTCAGAGAACAGTGCTCTCTCCCAGCACTCTTAGCTCTCAACTGAACTCAACTCACTGAACTGCCTCAACTGACTAGGCTCCACCCTTTTTATATCATACCATTCCCCGCCCTCCTGCTGGGATTGGCTGATGATTTGTAGATTCATTACTCCTGTTTCCAGGGTTTTGTCACACCGACCACTCACCGGGGAGGTTGGCGAGGAAGGTGCTGAGCCGAAAGCCTGTGAAAGAGGCATTGGTTCGCTCCGTGGAGTTGTCCCCTCCCCCGCCGGGAGGAAGCGGCACGGTGAGGGGCTTCACGATGAAGAAACTGAGGCAGACGGTGCCCAGCACGCCCATCACGACGAGGAAGATGAGGAAGGTGGCCTTGGCGTAGATCCCGGCGCCCACCAGGCACACCAGCAGGCAAAGGAGCAGCAGGAGGGTGCCGTACAGCACCTCAAACAAGTAGCCGCGAGGAAGGACCTGGAGGGCCGTGTGGGGGCCGCCCTCTAGTGTGGAAGCCAAAGGAAGAATTAGGTTTTCATGAACAGATTTCCCTATACACACATCTATAGGTATTAAGCAAACACAAAATATATACACTCATTGTGACTGTCCAAATAGCAAACCCCACCCCACCCCAAAAAGTCAGCTGTTTTCGTCCATCTCAATGTGTAAACAAGCAGGGATGGGATTTTTGAATTATTATTATTTTTGAACTGACTGACTGAGTGACTGACTCCCTCCCTTCTTTTATCTTTCTCTCATATTCCTTCCTTCTTTCTCTCTCATCTCCCTCACTCCCTTCCTTTTTTCTCATATCCCTTCCATCCATCCTTCTTTCCTTCCCATCCTTCCTTCTCGCTCATCTCTCTCCCTATCTCGCTTCCTTCTCTTATTCTCACATTCCTTCCTTCCTTCATTCTATCCTTCCTTCCCTTCCTTCATTCTCTCTCATCTCCCTCCCCCTCTCCCTCCTCTTTCTCTCTCATATTCCTTCCTTCCTTCCTTCATCTCCCTCCCTCCCTCCCTCTCATATTCCTTCCTTCCTTCCTTCATCTCTCTCTCTCTCCCTCCTTCTCTCTCATATTCCTTCCTTCCTTCCTTCCTTCCTTCATCTCTCTCTCTCTCTCTCCCTCCCTCCCTCCCTCTCTCTCATGTTCCTTCCTTCCTTCCTTCCTTCCTTCCTTCCTTCCTTCATCTCCCTCCCTCCCTCTCATATTCCTTCCTTCCTTCCTTCATCTCTCTCTCTCCCTCCCTCTCTCCCTCCCTCTCTCTCATATTCCTTCCTTCCTTCCTTCATCTCTCTCCCTCCCTCCCTCTCTCCCTCTCTCATATTCCTTCCTTCCTTCCTTCCTTCCTTCCTTCCTTCCTTCCTTCCTTCATCTCTCTCCCTCCCTCCCTCTCTCTCATATTCCTTCCTTCCTTCCTTCATCTCTCTCTCTCTCCCTCCCTCTCTCCCTCCCTCCCTCTCTCTCATGTTCCTTCCTTCCTTCCTTCCTTCATCTCTCTCCCTCCCTCCCTCTCTCTCTCTCATATTCCTTCCTTCCTTCATCTCTCTCCCTCCCTCCCTCCCCCTCTCTTATTCCTTCCTTCCTTCCTTCCTTCCTTCATCTCTCTCCCTCCCTCCCTCTCTCTCATATTCCTTCCTTCCTTCCTTCATCTCTCTCTCTCTCCCTCCCTCCCTCCCTCTCTCTCATGTTCTTTCCTTCCTTCCTTCCTTCCTTCCTTCCTCTCTCTCCCTCCCTCCCTCTCTCCCTCCATCTCTCTCATATTCCTTCCTTCCTTCCTTCCTTCATCTCTCTCCCTCCCTCTCTCTCATATTCCTTCCTTCCTTCCTTCATCTCTCTCTCCCTCCCTCCCTCCCTCCCTCTCATATTCCTTCCTTCCTTCATCTCTCTCCCTCCCTCCCTCTCTCTTATTCCTTCCTTCCTTCCTTCCTTCATCTCTCTCTCCCTCCCTCCCTCTCTCCCTCCCTCTCTCTCATATTCCTTCCTTCCTTCCTTCATCTCTCTCTCCCTCCCTCCCTCCCTCTCTCCCTCCCTCTCTCATATTCCTTCCTTCCTTCCTTCATCTCTCTCCCTCCCTCCCTCTCTCCCTCCCTCTCTCTCATATTCCTTCCTTCCTTCCTTCCTTCCTTCATCTCTCTGACTCCCTCACTCTCTCCATACCCCTCTCCCATATTCCTTCATTCCTTCCTTCCTTCATCTCTCTCTCCCTCCCTCTCTCTCATATTCCTTCTCTTCCTTTATCTCTCCCCCTCCCCTCCCTCTCTCCCTCCCTCTTCATATCCTTCCTTCCTTCCTTCATCTCTCTCCCTCCCTCCCTCTCTCCCTCCCCTTCTCTCATATTCCTTCCTTCCTTCCTTCCTTCCTTCATCTCTCTCTCTCCCTCCCTCTCTCCCTCCCTCTCTCATATTCCTTCCTTCCTTCCTTCCTTCCTTCCTTCCTTCCTTCCTTCCTTCCTTCCTTCCTTCCATATAGGTTGGATAGATAGGCCAGTGGGTTAGGTCCCTGGCCGTAGAGACAGGTTGGCAGTTCTATCTCTCTCTCCACCCTCGTGCCTCCTGGGAGTAAAGCCAGCCTGAGTGGCCTTGGGCCAGCTGCAAAGCCTCAGGGTGCAGCCAAGAAGAATGGAAGGGGAAATCACGACTACCTGGAAAATCCTGAAAAAAAGAATGGCTATAAAATCAGAATTGATTGATGCCATGTTGTTGCTTTTGAGCACATACCTTTATGAGTTTGTTTGTTTGTTTGTTTGTTGTTGTTAAAACATTTCAACTATAAAAATATTAGTCAAAATATCAGGCGTAATCAATCCCAATTATAAAGGCGTTGAGTGGTATTGTATAACAGAAATAAGTTTTAACTAAAAACTTAAGTAACTGTTAAATGGCAACATACTATATACCAGTTGTGGCGAACCTTCAGCACTCCAGATGTTTTGGACCACAACTCCCACAGTCCTTAGTCACTGGCAATACAGGCTTGGAATTCTGCATGCTGCTCCTAATATTATTATCATTATTGTTACTGTTATCATGATTAGGAGTGCTAAAAGTCAAAGCAAACTAAAATGTTATGATAATTAAAGCACATCCGATCTCGCCTGATTCCGGAAGCTAAGCAGGGTCGGCCCTGGTTAGTACTTGGACGGGAGACCACCAGGGGATAGCAGGTGCTGTAGCCGCCTGGAGTAGGAACTGGCAAACCACTCCAGTATTCCTGCCAAGAAAACTCCATGGACATGGAGTCACGAAGAGTCAGTCACAACTGTAACAACACAACACACAAGCCTAACGGAATGGCCCAAGTTACAGTTCCTAGAGGCTTCAGCCCCTCGGGCTTTTGTTGTGACTTTACAGGTGATGTGTAAATGAGAGAAAACCCTTCCGTTTTTTGAATTCCAAGGCAGAGAAACTGCCTGAAGAGATCTAAGTTCTGTGCAACAGAAAGCACGAGAAGAGTATTGTAGTGGCCCATCCCATTACACTTCATCAGGAAACAATAAAACCCCTAATGCTTTGCAGTGCAAACCCTTTGCTTTGGAACTATGAAACAGAGGGTTCTTATTTATGCACCAGTTTTATCAAATATCTGAGAGGGCTTGTGGGTGGTACCTAAATTCTACAGAAATCGAGGCAGGGAAATTCCAGCAAATGTCTGGGTACTGCGGTCTAAAAAAAATACAGAAGTCCCACTGCTATTAATAAAGATCTTGTTCGCACGAAGGGTTCTGCACAGATTGCTTCATTCCTTTTTTTTACATATTGTTTCTCTTTTACCAACACTTATAAAGAACAGCATGCAATGCTTTCGATTGGGAGAGTGACTATCTTCGTTGAAAAATCCAGAGGTGTCAACAAAAAAATGTTTTAACCAAGATTTATACTCTCCTTTGAGTACATTGGTGGAGAGCATAAACCCAGTTCTTAACTAGAATTCCAGTAAAGGGGAAAATTAGAAAGATATTTCTTCTTCTCATTGCAAGCACTGGGGTAGAATAAAGCTTTTTCCTGTGCTTTGGAAATGATCCACGAGGCACCTTTCAGATTTAATACATGTCAAAAGAAAACATACAGTACATGTTTTTTAAGTACCACAGCTAAACACTTTGATTCAATACTTTGGGGAAATATGCCTGGAAGCAGTAGCATGTTTAATTTTTGTGGACAGAACCTCAGCTGTCAGATAAAGAAATCATATAGACAAAGCAATTGATAACTATGGAGCTTATCAGGTGAAGTAAAAGGAAGTCTATTGATGGCACTGATTACAAAGTTGTATAAAAGCTATTTATTTACTGAGTGAGTGAGTGAGTGAGTGAGTGAATTATAGCCCACCTTTTACCGTAAAAAGACCCAAAGTGGCATACATCATTAAAAAAGGCAGTATTTAAAAGCTAAAAACAGTAAAGACAGTGGACCCTTGTGTAAAAAAACAGCTTGTATAACATAAAATTTGTACAACATAAAAAATTCCAGAGATAGGGAAAATTTGCTTAACATAATCGCCTATGGGGCGAATCTGTACAACATAAAAATGGGATCACTCCATTTTCAATGCATTCCTATGGGAAATTTGTATAAAGGAAAGTTTGCTTAACATAATTTCATTTGGAATGAATGAATTCCTTTATACAAGGTACCACTCTATATAAATATTTTAAAAGAATTGAACAAGTTAAAAACAGTAAATAAAATCAACAGGAAAAACACATTCAAGACACAACCATCCATTTAACAAACAACACAAAACAACCATCCCCAATCCATTAAAAAACAATTAGACAGAGACAAGTAAGGGAGAGGAGAGTTATCCCTTAACACGGCTGTCAGTGCCCCTTTAAGAAAGTTGAATTTATCACCCGAGAAGCTAAAAAGCCCAATTACTTGCATGATTTGGATGAGGTTTAGAGGCAGCATCACCTCCTCCCTTTATTTATTTATTTATTTATTTATTTATTTATTTATTTATTTATTTTAGTCTCACTAAAAATGCATTCTCCCCATTAGAAAACTCAAGGTGGCTCACAAGGCTGGAACAAGAAAAAATTTAAACCACAATAAATGACACATTAAGAAAACCCAACAACAATCCAAATCGCCAATATACGTTAAATGGATAAAACCACCGAGTTTAGAAAACCAACTAACAAGCTGAAAAGCTCAAAACCAGGATCTGGGGGCACAAGTTTAAACGTTTCCCTGAAAAGGTGGGTCTTCAAGCCATCCATGGAAGAATAAAAGGGAGAACGGGGGCGGGGGGGGCAGCCTTGTCTCCCGAGGGCAGTGATGGCAAACCTTCGGCCCTCCAGATGTTTTGGACCACAACTCCCAGAATTCCGAGCATGTATTGCCAATTTATGCATATTTACTTATTTTTGTATTTCTATACCACCAGATTTTCCCAGACGGGAACTCAGGGCGCTTAACAAGGAATAGCTTACAACAAAATACAGAGAAAAATAATAATCGGTTCCACAATATGACATAAAGAACAAAAACAAACCCAGCAACAATCAGTAGAACCAAAACTTGACAAGCTAAAAATACAAAACGTTACTAAGGTAAGATGGCAAAAAAAACGGGCAGACCACAAACTCATAACAACGGATTATAAAATAAATCAACCTCCTTGATCACCGAACGTGGTCGTATAAAGCCAAGTTTTTAACAACTTCTTAAATGCAGTCCTAATTTCACTCCGAAGGTGGTTCCACAGTGTTGGATCCACCACAGAGAAAGCGCAATTCCGAATGGAGGTTTTACGAGCCTCTCGGGGGGGTGGCGACCCGGAGCGCAAGGGACTGAGATGTTCTGGTGGGCCGGGCCAACGTTGATCTCCAGATGGACCACAATGACAAAGGACTGTGGGGGTTGTGGTCCAAAACATCTGGAGTGTCCAAGGTTTGTCACCACTGCAGAGAGCATCCCAAAACCTGGGAGCTGCCACAGAGAAGGCCCCATCCCGTCTCCCTATCAATCCTGCCTGTGCAGGACAGAAGGACCTCTTGATCTTAAGAGTCAATAAGGCTCATTATGGGGAGACACAGTCCTTCATTTCTATGAACTCCCTCCATCTTCTAACCTCCGGACTTTCGAGAAGCCCTGCCATGAACATTCTCCAGGGAAACCAATGAGGCAGAGCAACCCCCAGGACCAACCTTGCAATGCACTCACCGGCAGGGGCTCCAAAGTCATCCACGACGGCTTCCACCAGCCCCAGGATGTAGAGGGCACTGCCGCAGACGTTGGCCAAGAAGAACATGATGCCGATACTTCCCCCAAACTCCGGTCCCAAAGCTCTGCTGATCATATCTGCACCGGGATGGTCAAGGAGTCAGAGATACTTTGGCATCAGAACAAGGGACCGGTGGGTGGCATGTGGGTTATAGTGCCAGTGGGGGCCTAAAGAGGCACAGGTTCTATCCCCTCTGCTTGTACTGCCTCCTAGGGTCGTCGTGAATAGAAATGGGCACAAAACGTTAAAATGGCGTTTCACGTCCTTTTTCATTTCATTTGTCGTTTTGTTTCATTTCGTTTATAACAATTTTTTAAAAAAATTCATTTCATTTTTCATTTTTATTCGTTATTCATTTCCCCCCTTAATTGGGCATGTTGGGGGGGGGAAGGCGCATAGTTTTCAAACTGTCTTTCAGCTAACAAAGCAAGCGGTGGCTGTGGCGCTTGCTTCGGTGGCTGAAAAACAGTTTAAAAACCCCGCGCTTCCCTCCACTAATCGGGTGCGTTGCGGGGGAAGGCGCGGGGTCTTTAACCTGTCTTTGAGCCACCGAAGCAAGTGGCGATGGCCGCAGCCACCGCTTGCTTCGGTGGCTCAAAGACAGTTTAATTTCGTTCATTTCGTTTTGTCTTTAAAAATCAGTTCATTTTTTGTTTCGTTCTGAAATGAAACAAAAATGAAACTTTCGTTTCATACCCATCTCACTTGTGAGATTGAGGAGGACTACAGCACCTCGGTCTCTTTGGGAAAAGGCAGGATAGAAAATGTAACAAAGAAAGAAACTCTGTGGTCACACGCGGCACGGCTCAACGATGGTAGATCAACATTCAATGAGGTTTGCCATTCTATCAGATTAATCATAGCTGGTGTGGAAAGAGGAAATTCAAAACATTATGAAAAGCAGCTTGGGTTCAATATAAGGAAGGTAGGTTTGCACTCCATGGTTTTTCTGTACTTCCAGATAAACTCTTTTTTAAAAAAAAATTAATTAAAGACAATCAAACAAATAACAATACTAGTGCATCCCCACCCCCCCACCCCGGGACCATCCAGTTCTTCCATGAGTTCTTCTTTATTACTCCAACGTCTGTTGTTCTAATATTCTTCTTAAAGTCCTCTTCTCCAGAACTGTCTTGAAATATTCATCGGTTCTTCCCCCTTCCCTTCTACTAATACAAAGTCTATAATTTTTCCCCAAATGTCATAAAAATGTCTTTTTTCATTTCTCCTCATTTAACTTTTAAACTACAAGACAATTTATCGTTTATGGCTATATCCCAAAGTTCGTTATACCAATCTTCCATCTTGAGATCTAGTTTAGATTTCCAGTTTCTTGCTATAATTAATCTAGCGGCTGTCATATGATTTGCTATTAGTTCCTTTGTTGTAACATCATAATCTTTACTAGTTGACAATGATAGTGCTGTCTCTGGATTACAATCAATATCTACTTGAATCATCTCACTTAGCTCTAAAAAACCATTTCCCAAAACTTTTGAACTATTTCACATTCCCACCAGAGATGCATATATGTACCTATCTTTTTTCGCATTTCCAGCACATCTTAGAATATTCAGTGTTCATTCTATTCAACCTAATTGGTGTCAGGTACCATCTAGAAACCAATTTAAAATAATTTTCTTTTATCCTAACCGATAATGATCTCAAGATTCTCATGTTCCAGATTTTCCCCCAGTCTTCTTTTTTTATCTCTACATTAAGGTCTTGTTTCCAGACCTCTCTCAGAGAATCTAACTCCTTCACTTCCAATGAGTCCCCTATTATTTTGTATATTTTACGTACTAGTCCTTTCTCTATATTATCCTGGTCAGATTCAAGCGATAATAAAAACTGTTCAAACTTTGTACATTCTCTAAGTTGACTGTTTCTTCTGACCCAGTCCTTTGTCCATTTTTCTAACTGGATAAAGTTTATCCATATTAAATCACTAGATTGCAAAGTGGTTTTTATGTCCTGATTTGTTCTAATTTTGCCCAACCAGTCTTTTAATCTGGCTATTTTTTTAGCTTTAAATAACCCTAAATAATGCTTCAAATTCGTAGGAAAATTTTCCAAGTCTGTTACTAAACATAATGGGGAACCTTTCGGTGATAAAATTTTTCTATATTTTCTCCATGTTGTCATTAAACCATTCAGGAGGAGATTCTCAATCTCTACCTTATTTTTAGAATCACTAAACAAGAATTTATTTATTTCCCCCTTTATGTCCAGTGACTCCAGCTCCCACCATATTACCTTCTCTGGTTTGAATAAAATTTCCCCCAAACAACTAATTTGATTAGCTATATAATAATTTTTTAGATTGGGTATACCTCTAATCCTTCTTCTTTTTGAGATCTATACCACAAACTTTTGTTTATTCTTGATTTTTTCCCACCATTACAGTACCTATTTATCATGTCTTGGAGAATTTTAAGATCCTTTAGAATGTTACCTGTTCAGCTTTTAGAAAAGGATCTTAAAATTTAGGCAGTATCTTCATTTTTACCAATGCTATTCTACCAAACCAAGATAAGTTCAATTTAGTATAACTTTGTATTCTATTTTTCATCTCTTCTTTTAATTTTAAAATATTTTTCCTTAGTCTTGGTAAACTCCTTATAGAGTTCTAATCCTAAATATTTAATACTTTTACCGCATTTCAGCCCAAAGTTTTCAATTATCTTGAGATCTTCTCTACCATAATTAAACAATAAACTTTCTGATTTTTGCCAATTTACGCATAATCCAGTTATTTCCCCAAATTCTTCTAGATGAATTTTTACTCTTTGAATTTTCTCTATTGAGTCTAAAATTGTCAATAGGGCATCATCCGCAAATAGACTAATTTTGGTTACTCCGTCTTTCCCAATACCTTTAATGGATTCGTCATCCCTTATCGCATTTGCCAAAAGTTCTATAACAATACAAAAGAGAACTGGAGAAAGAGGACATCCTTGTCTAGTTCCCCGGCCTAGGGTAATTTGTTCGGTCATTCCATCATTAACTATTATTGAGGAAGTACCTTCTGAGTACAATTGATTTATTACTACTAAAAATGTTTCCCAAGTCCCCATTTTTCTAGCAATATTTTTAATGTAGACCATTGAACACAATCAAAAGCTTTAAAAAGGTCTAAAGATAACACGCCTGCTTTGGTAGTACTTTTCCCCATTTCATAAAGAACATTCAAATTTCTTCTTATAAGGTTTGCCATTTGTCTTCCCTTGATAAAACCACATTGATCATCTTTAATATATTTAGCTACAAAATTATTCATTCTTTTAGCCAGAATTGCGGTAAAAATCTTAGCATCCTGATTTAATACAGATATTGGTCTATATGATCCAATGTCCATTAAGTTTTTATTAGGTTTAGATATTAAAATGGTTAAGGAGTGGGTCCAGGATCTCGGAACTTATTCTCCTTCCATTATTTTATTGTATAGCCTTTTTAGTTTGGGTACTAATATTGTTTTGAAAAGTTTATAAAATTCAGGTCCCAGACCATCCACTCCAGGAGTTTTATTATTCTTTAATTTATCTATTACCTCACCTATCTCTTGATCTGTAATGGGTTTCTCCATTTCCAGCATGTCTTCCTCTTCCAAAACCCTCTTCAAATTTTTGGTGATATATTTTTCTATATCTTCCTTGCTCTTCTTTTTTTGCTGTATATAGAGATTGATAAAACTCTTGTATAGCTTTTAATTTGTCTATCATTTGTGTACAGACCTTACCTAAAGAATCTTTTATATTCCCTATCGTATTTTTATCCCTTCTTTTCTGGGCTAATCTGGCTAAAAGTTTTGAATTTTTATTACTATATTCAAAAAAATTTCTTTTTAAATACAGTAAATTTCTTTGTACTTGTTGTAGTTCTAAATCCTCTAATTCTTTTTTTTTTTGCTTCAATCTGCCTCAATATCTTCTTATCATTGTTAGAAAAAAAATTGGGATTCTAAATCTGCTATTAAATTTTCTAGATTTCTTTTGTTAAACTCTTCCATTTTTTTTATTCTAGAGTTTTCTCTTATAATAAAGCCTCTGGCTACAGCATTTAAGGTGTCCCACATAATTCCCATTTTTCCTCCAGCCTTTTCATTAATGTCCCAAGTTTCCGACCAGTCTTTTTTAACTCTTTCTAGCACTTCTGGGTAGTGAAAAGTTTTTGCATTCATTCTCCATCTTCTGGCTTCTCTATAGTTTTTATTAATTGCTATATCAATTGACATTATGGCGTGATCAGATGTTTTTATAATTTCAAACTCAGTATTATTTACTTTAGGTATTAGACTGTGAAGCAAATACAAAGTCTATCCTAGAATAGCTCTTGTGAACTGGTGAGTAGAAAGTATATTTTCTTTCGTCTCCTTTAAGTTCTCTCCAGACATCCTTCAATCCTGTATTATTTATAAATTTTGTTAATGTTGTGTGTCTAACCCTCCAGTCTTCCTTCTTGTAAGCTGATTTGTCTTTAATTTTATCTAACACCATGTTGAAGTCTCCAGCCATTATTAAATACCCCTTTTTAACAGTTTCAATCTGATCCCAGAGAACATTATAAAAGCAGCTTTGATTAGCATTTGGTGCATATACATTTACCAGAGTATATTGCTCTTTACCCATTACAACTTGCAGTATTATATATCTGCCTTCTGAATCTTTCACCACATTTTCAACAATGCATTCACAATTCTTTGAAATTAAGATGGCTACCCCCCTTGCTTTAGATGTGCCAAAACTTTTCTCATAAATATCAATATTTGGAATTTTTAGTTCATTAACACCATCTTTTATTTGATGAGTTTCTTGCAAGAAAGCAATATCAATTTTATGTCAATTTTAATCATCGCTTCAATTCTCTTCCTCTTCAAAATTGATCCCAGACCCTTCACATTCAATGTTGCTCATTTTATAAACTTTCCCATAACTTAACTTTTTTTTCTTTTAATATTCTGGAATGGTCCCATTGTGCAAAAAAAAAAAAAAAAAAAAAACTTAACACCTACAATTAATAAGAAAACAACTAAAACAATCCAAACCCTCCACCCTAAACTTATGTTCTTTTCTCCTACCCCACTAGCTACCATACACTTTTGCATGTGCCCTCAACGGGTGGGAGGGAGGAAATCCGTCCATGGACAATGACCGGCCAAGATCCCGCAAGCTCTTTAGTCATCTTAATACTGTGTATCAATTTTTTCCAGAAAACTATTCTATCTCCCTCCAAACCACCCTCTCTCCCATTCCCCCCTGAGGGAAGTTAAAAAAGGGGGGGAGGATAAAGGGAAAGAAAAAAAGAGGGAAGAAGGGAAAAGACAGGGAGGGAAAGGGGAAGCAAAGGAGGAGAGAGAGAGGGAGAGGGAGAGAGAGAGAGAGATGGACTGGTGGGCTTCAGCTGTTGTTCTTCATTCTGATGTTGTAGCAGATGTCCCAGGAGCCGGACTAGAAGAAGTCAAATCAGCTTGAATATTCCATGCTTTCAGAAGATGCTGGCCTTCCTCCAGGGAGTAAATTGTGTGCTGAGTGGAACCTTTCCAGACTTTCAGAAAAAAGGGATGGCCCCAAGAGTAGCGAAAATTATGCTTCATTAATGCTGTTGTTACTGGTTTCATCGATTTTCGCCATTCAGAGGTTTCTTTGGAAAGGTCTTGATAGACTTGCACGATTTTATCTCCCCTCTTCAAAAAATCGGGATTTGCCCTTATAGAAGACATAAGACATTCTTTGTTTACATAGGAGACAAATCTGACTATTATTGGTCTTGGACTTCCTTCTCTTGATTTGCCCAGATAATGAATCCTCTCTATGTCTTCTTCTGCAAGTTGTCGAGGTAAAAATGAGTTAAGCCATGTCATCACTTCCTGTTTTAATTCTCCCCTCTTTTGAACTACAAAATTAATCAGTTTTACATTCTGTCTTTGAGAGTAGTCTTCCATATAAGTTAACTTCTTTTTGGCTCTCAGTAATTCTTGTTTTTGGGAGTTGATTTCACCTTCATTTTTAGTAACACATTGATCCAGTCTCTTAATCTCCCCTGCCATATTTTCCAGTTCCTGGCCGTTGCTGTCCACAGCGGCTTGTGTTTGTTTGATCTCACGGGATAAATCTTGCTTTGTATCATCAACTTTCCATGAGACTTCATCAATCCTTCGCGTCACATCTTTCAAACCCAGGCTCATTAGACCCGCCAGTTCTGTTTTAATTTGTCGCATTTCCCTCATTAAATCTAGATGTGTGGGGGGAGTACTTTCTACCCCCTTCCCACCAGTCGCCATATCTGCCTCAGCTTTTTCCACGACTACAGGGTCAATACGTTGCAGTGCTGCACATTGGAATGAGGCGTCGGAGGGTTTTCTGGCCCAGGTTTTTAGAAAACAAGGCTTTTTCTTTTTGGCAGGCATAAAAACATACAAAAAACACACAGAAGAAGTCTCCCACCGGAGCCTGTAAAATTCAGTCTCTCTCTCCGTGCAAGCTATTCAGACAGCCAAAACCGAAAGTAACTAAGTCTTAGTAAATCAGGCTTATCTAACTCTCGAGGAAAATATATTGCTTTCCCTGTCGACCCCAGAGGGTTTAAGGGTACATTACTCACGGCTCCGAGGGCTTTAGACAGTACATTTTAAAGCTTTTCTCATCTCGGTACGGAGTTCCGTGATCAAGCGGCCGACATGTTTCGTAGGCGGGACTTCCTCCACTTCCAGATAAACTCAACTTCCAGATAAACTTACCTGGATGACTGAGAATCTTCACAGACATATTTTTCTGTACAGTATTCAGTTTTCAGGACTGCAGGTGTCAGAGGGCTCACGGAAAGGTGTGTGTCAAAAGCAGACACTGATCTAGACAGACTGCCAGTTCTGAGCCAGCTGGGCACTTTTTATTTATTATCATTTATTATTTACACTTATAAACCACACCGACTTTCCCATAGGGAACTCTGGGCGGTTAACAACAAAGCAAAATAAACAAAGCAGATAAAAGCAATGAACAACCTGATTTAAAAACACAAATATGGCCGACCAAGGCAAGGGGGCAGCAAACAATCAGACAAGGGTTGTTTTGTGTTGTCTACACAAAAAAAGGATACAGTAGGCACCGCCAGCATCCAAAGCCCCATTGGTGGAAATGGCGCAGACTGAAAGGACCGTCATTCCAATGATGAAATAGGCAACCAGGAACATGGCTAAGGACTGGTACAACCCAGCCTGGCCTACCACAAAACCTGTGGGGGGGAAGAGCACAAGAGGAAACAGGACATGTTAGAAATGCGAACCAACTCCCACTTGCTGCAAATGATCTGAAGTAATGGAATGCAATAGGGATGGGCATTTCATTTCAGAACCAGTAGGTTACGAAACGAACCACGCAAGCCCAGGTGATCATCGGAACCGGCTGATACACGCAGATCCAGTTGCTTTGCCTTTTTCTGTCTTGCGCAGGGTTAAAATCGAACGAGGAAGTATGCTGCGACGTCATTTGTGCTAGATTGGTGATGCTGGCCAATCAGGAGCTGTGCAAGGACAGGCATCATCCCGCCTCCCTCTCTGATTGGCCAGCAGCACAAAGCAGGAAAGATGATGTCACAGTGTGCTTCCTCATTGGATTTTAACCCTGCGCAAGACAGAGAAAGGTAAAATAATTGGATCTGCGTGTATCAGCCAGTTCTGAGGACCACCTGGGCTCGTAACCTACTGGTTCCGAAACGAAATGCCCATCCCTAGACTACAAGAAGTGAAGGAGATTTTCCTCTTATATATATTTTAGATCTACAGGTAGATTGGTAGGCTTCCATCCTATTTCTCTACCTAAGGTTAAGCCCTAGCACTGCCTCCCCCTCTCCTCATTAATAAGATTCACATTCATAGTTGCATGTAGGCCCCCTACGTCCATGGCTTCGGTCGCCCAAGCTAACGATCTTCCCCCTCCATGTAGTTGGAAGGGGCTTCCGCAACCAACAAGCGTGAGATGTCTCTCTTGACTTAGTTACAGCTTCCCAGAACACCTGTAGCTATTCCACTGGAAAAGGCCAACAATAAGCGCTCTGTTTGCTATTGTCCCCTTTCTTTGCATTCTTTCGGGGGTATTCTGTGCCCAAACTGGGTTCTTCTTCTTCAGGAGGAAACCCACGCCAAGGTAGAAGCTAGCCTAGGGCTTACTCAACCTTCAAATTCAGCTTCAGCGTTCCTGCTCCGTATTGCAGTTGTTTCCCTTCTACACTTTCACTGTCCAGAGGACACAATGCAGGAAGCAGATGTAGTTAGCCCATTATCTTTGCCTGCTATAGTTTATTAATCCTGATTGGGATAGTGTATTTCAGGGTTATGTGCCCCCTGAGACCCTACAACTGGAGATGGTAGGCACTACAGTGGACCCTTGTATAACAAACAGCTTGTATAACATAAAATTTGTACAACACAAAAAATTCCAGAGATAGGGGAAATTTGCTTAACAGAATCGCCTGTGGGGAAACCCGTACAACATAAAAATGAGATTACTTCGTTTTCAATGCATTCCTATGGGAATTTGTATAAAGGAAAATTTGCTTAACAATTTCATTTGGAACGAATTAATTCCTTTATACAAGGTACCACTGTAAATCTAGGGCATGAAAGCAGACCCTTTGCTGGTGACTGTGAAGATTCTCAGTCATCCAGGTGAGTTGGAAGTTGAGTCATGGCAACTGAACTTCTTTTTCTTGAGAGAAAGCTGACAAAGCTGTTTGGATGAGCAGTGAAACATTTCAATTTCTCAAGAAAAAGAAGTCCAGTTGTCATGACTCAACTTCCTTTGCTGGTGAGTTACGGACAAGATTCAGTAGCCTCCTCTGACCCAGCAGTTTCAAACTGGCTGACTACAGACTCTATCGTCCCCAGGCTGGTGGGGATGGTGGGAATTGCCTGACACTTCTGGAGCGAAAAGGTTAGGGAAAACCATATTTTCACACCTTGTGTCCTGAGATCTGACATAAAAACAATCTTTCTTCTCCTTCCAGCTCTGCTAATAACTGGGAATGTTAAGGTTAGCGGTCTATCCCTCTATCCAAACTGGAACCTTTTTTGAATTCTGAAACACGGCAAGGAGCAAAAACCCAATGGTTTTTCTGAGGTATATTTAGAAGATGAATTAAATATCAGTGGGGGTGGATATATAGAAAGGAATGCCAAATGATTATTATCACCAGTAGGGAAACCGCAAAAGAAATAACTTTGAACTAAAAGTCAGTATTATACAGTAAGAAAGAATGAATTGCATTTCAATAACAGGAGTTTACCAGTAATTCTCGTTTATTATTTGGACTTCAGTATATCTTAATTCCATTTTTAAAAAACTATCCTGTAACCTGCCCTAGGTCTGAATTTGGGACAAAAGTTGCTTTGGGATAAATAAAAATAAACAGATTGGCAGAAGATCTAGGTCAAAGTTGAGGAAGTACTTTCTTAAATTGGTGTATGTTTAACTTATGCACTGCACAGCCACCAGCTGTAGCAGGAGGGCAGGTCCACTTACAATCTTTAGAGGAAGAATCCATCAATAATTGTTCAGTTGCATTTAAGTCAACAAATTAATGTTTACTTACAGGCTAAAAGTAGAATATTGGAACTGGGACTCATGCCCAAATGGTTGTGGAAAAGGTGGGAAGGACAGATTGTGTAGTATGTCATCAGGACATAAGCAAAATGACTTGCAGCATGAGAATGAGTTCCAAGCGTGAGTAAGGGGGAAAGGGCAGCAGCATTCCAGGGAACCAGAGGACAGAACAGGTCAGTTTGGAAGGACCCAGAAAAGGAAAGATTGTACATAGGAGGGATAGACTCCTAGAAGGGATCTGCAATGCCATCTAGAAGGGATCTGCAATGCCATCTAGTCTGACCCCCTCCGTTCAATGCAAGAGGTTAACTGCAGGATGTCCAGAGACTGCTTCCGCACCATCATAAGAACATAAGAACATAAGAAGAGCCATGCTGGATCAGGCCAAAGGCCCATCTAGTCCAGCTTCCTGTATCTCACAGTGGCCCCACCAGATGCTTTTGGAAGCGCATGAGACTAGATCTCTGTCTCCTGATACCACTCCCCTGCATCTGGCCCTTGAAGTACCCTGGTTTTAAGCCTGGAGATTACACATCTCCATCATGGTTTGTAACCTGTAATGGACTTTTCCTCCAGGAATCTGTCCAATCCCCTTTTGAAGGCATCCAAGCGAGATGCCATCACCACATCCTGTGGCAGGGAGTTCCATAGACTAACAACGCGCTGGGTGAAAAAAATATTTTCTTTTGTCTGTTCTTACTCTCCCAGCCCTCAATTTGAGTGGATGTCCCCTAGTTCTGGCATTTTGTGAGAGGGAAATGAGCTTCCCTCTATCCACTTTACTCATGCCCTGCATTATTTTGCACGTCTCAATCATATCCCCCCTCAGGCGCCTTTTTTCCAGACTAAAGAGCCCCAAATGTTTTAGCCTTTCCTCATAAGGGAGGTGCCCCAGCCCAGTAATCATTTTGGTCGCTCTCTTCTGCACCTTTTCCAGTTCCACTATGTCTTTCTTGAGATGCGGTGACCAGAATTGTACACAATACTCCAGATGCGGCCTTACTATTGTTTTGTATAATGGCATTATAATGTTGGCTGTTTTATTTTCAATCCCCTTTTTGATAATCCCTAGCATGGAATTAGCCTTCTTCACCAATGCCACACATTGGGTAGACACCTTCATGGAGCTGTCCACCAACACACCACGATCTCTTTCCTGATCTTTCATCAGTGAAGGTATGACAGAAGGTACAAGGCATGGTTTCAAAACCAGAGAAGAGGGTTTTTAACGTACAGTGCACCCTTGTATAACAAACAGCTTGTATAACATAAAATTTGTACAACATAAAAAATTCCGGAGATAGGGGAAATTTGCTTAACATAATCGCCTATGGGGAGAATCCGTACAACATAAAAATGGGATCACTCCATTTTCAATGCATTCCTATGGGAATTTGTATAAAGGAAAATTTGCTTAACATAATTTCATTTGGAACGAATTAATTCCTTTATACAAGGTACCACTGTATAAGCAAGGGACAGATGCTGTATCCCAGACTGGGCATAAAACCTGTTGGGTACTTAAAGAGGGACACCACACTACAAAAGCAGAGGATGAGAAGAACATAGCCTGGGATCGTTGTTTATTTAGACTACGAGACCGAGAATCCCCCATCCAAGCCAGCATAACCTGTATCCAAGTCAGCTGGAGGATAAAGGACCATTGTGTCAGAATCTCTTAAGAGTGTTTGCAGTTGCTATTGTTTTTGTCGCCAGAAAAAGTATCCCATCCACTCCCAAGCTCTGGCATGTTTTCATGAGCCAGCTGCTGGCCTTAACATAACATAGAGGCCTAAACTAGGGATGGGCACAAAATGAAAAAAAATGTTTCATTTCATGCTTACCCCCATTTTCTTTCATTTCTTATGAATTTTTTTATTTTATATGAAACGAAATGAAACGGAATGGCTCCCCTGGGTCCTAAAGGCACCAGATTTGGTGCCCGGGACTCCGGGAGCCGTTTTAAAAGGGCTCCTGATGAACTGTTATTGGCTGGACCCCTTTAAATCTGGCCCAGTCAGCACCAGGGGATTCTCCTGGTGCCAAGTGGACCAGGTTTAAAGGGGTCCAGCCATTGACAACTCGGCAGGAGCCCTCAGAAAATGGTCAAGTAAGCCGCGCGAACTGCCCTCCCCACCGTTTTCTGAGGGCTCCTGCCGCTCTATCAATGGCTGGACCCCTTTAAACCTAGCCTAGTCGGCACTAGGGGGAAGTGGTCCAGGTTTAAAGGGCTCCAGTTATTGATAGATCGGCAGGGGCCCTCAGAAAATTATGGGGGCGGCAGCGCGAACTGCCTACCTGCTAACCGAACCGTTTTCTGAGGGCTCCTGCTGAGCTGTCAATCCCTGGACCCCTTTAAAAACCGTCCAAATTGCACCAAAGGGGCCCCCCTGATGATTTTGCCAGGTTTTTAAAGGGGCCAGCCATTGAAACTCGACAAGACCTAAAAAAGATGGAACAAAGTTTTTTTTCAATGGAAAAACCCCCCGTTTCATTTTGTCTATAACGAAAGCGCTTTTTCCCCTTGTTTCTTTTCTTTGTTAGTAATAAACCATTTCGTTTTTAAATTTCCGCCCACCCTGCCTAAACCGCTTATTTGGGATGGCTTCCACAGGACCGAAAATGTGCCAGGTTATTTGTCTGGAAGATCACTTCCTGAATCGTGCTGGTTGGCGGATTCTGGGAGCCGTAGTCCCAAAATGTCCCCTTTATCCAAAAATGAATCCCAAACTTGAGCTTTGGAAAAAAATCGCAAAAGCTAATTAAGGGCCCAGAATTTTGTTTGAAGAACTGCCCCCTTTAAGGGGGCAACCATGTTGGGGAAAATCGGGGGGAACCTGCCCCTCCCCCAAGCCAAAGTTCTAAAAAGGAAAAAGGACAGGCAAAAAACAGGCACCAGGTCCAGCTGTAAACATCCACTTTCCCTTTCAGGGCAAAAAAAACCAAAAGGGAATCTACTTTCGGGGCATTTTCAGAGTAAAAACAGCCTTTTCCAGGGTAAATAAAAAAAAAGAGAAATTCCCGTTCGCAAAAAAAAGGAAAAGGAATTTTTTTTTTTCAGAAATAACAGAGCCTTTACAACAGGGACCACGGGGGAAGGGGGCCGCCACGAAAAAAATTTTATAGAGGGGTGTTGGGGAACCAGGCGGAAAAGAAAAAAGGGTTTAGGCCCTTTCTGGGGGCAGCAAAAATCCCCCCCTTACAGCCCCTGGATTCGGGTTTAAAAAATGCTGCATTGGCCTTTGCAAAAATTTGGGGGGGTTTTTAATCAAATTGGGGGGGCCCCCTCGGCTCTAAAAGGTTCCCCCAATGATATGAATTCTTTTTTTCTGCTTTTAAAAAAGTGGGGTGAGGAGTGTATCTGACCCCTGCCCCTGATTTTTCAAAATTTTCTATAGAGACTTTGGGGGTTCATTAGTTTTTGGGGAAAAAAACAAAAATGTTCTGGAAAACTGCCGGGGAGGTTTTAACCTTTTCTCCGCGGGGGCAAAAACTCTTAAGTCCCTGAACAAGGGGGCCCCCCTCTATTTCACCTTCCACGTAAACAACAGGGGAAAAAATTTCCCTTTATAAAGGGAATACAAAGCTTTTATAAAGACAAATTACCAAACCCTAATAAAATAAAGCTTTTTAGAAATTCAAAAGAACATAAGAAAGGGGGACCAAGGGATGCCAAGTTCAAACCAAAAAAAAGGGGGGCCCCGCCCCCAACCCCCCATCCCCCTTTATGTACTTTAATCTTATTTACACTGCAAATGCCCAAATCTGACCTCTGAACCTTTGACAAGATTATTATGCTTTAAAAAAAAGGAACACTAACAGGAATCATCAGTCAAATCCTGCCAACTCTGTGAGGTAGGTAGGATAATCTGAAGAAAGGGCAGGATGAATAAAATTAATTTTTTTAAAAAAAAATGAATTCAAATCATGGTTTAAGTTTTAAAAACAATCTTTATTTTAATTGTTTTTTTAAAATCTGATTTTTTATTTAAACTATCTGCCCAAAAAAAAGGGGGGTGGGGAAAGTACAAATAAAATGCCGGGACATGCAAAGATGCAAGGGGAAAAAAGTTTGCAACAACATTTTTCTGAGTTATTTTTCCCGGGAAAAAGGGTTTAAAAAAATTTTCAGAGTGGTTACGAAAACACGATCAAATAGAAGTGCTGTGGCCGCCCATGGCAGAAAAAAAAGAAGTACCCGATCTTTCCGAAAACTTTTCTGGCAGTTCCCACACAACAGCCTAAGGATAGATCTGGATGCGCAGATTCTCACAATCCAGCTGGTCCCCTTTTAAGAAGAGTTTTAAAAAAATGCAAGCAGTTGGAATACAGCTAAATTAATAAATGAGTGAGTCTTTTGTAAAGCCACTGGGTCTTAATTTCCTGCTAAAGACCAAATCATTTCAATTTTTGCATTTAAAATGACATTTCAAGGACATAACCACAGGCAATAGATTACCTGGGCCAGCTACCTCCCAAAAACGAACTCCAGTATAAATCAAATTTTGGGGCTAAGGCATCAGGGGGGGTTTTTTTTTCATCCCCCACCCTTTGTGGGAACCTAAAAAAGGGCTTTCCGTGCACCCGCTCTGGAATCCCTCCCCTAGAGGCCAGGACGCCCAACTCTGTTGTCTTTTCCGGAAAAAGGGGAAAGACCCTTTTCTTAGGCAAACTTTCCCAAAAAGGGGAGATTAAAACCACGTGCCTTTTTTTTTAATCTACCATACAAAAGGTACACCCCAAAAAAATTTTGTTTTTTAACACTTATCACTTTGGTTTATAAATCTCTCCTGGTGGGGAATTTGGGTAGTTTTTGGGAAAAACAAGCTTTTTGCCCAAAATTTTAAAATTCTGGGCCCCCGCTTCAAAACTGTGCTTAGCAATTACTTTCCATGCCACTTTTTAATCTTTCAATTTTGAAAACTTTTTTAAAAAACCCAAAACCCTTTAACAACAACCTAGTCAAGGTTTTTGGGTTCCCAAAATTTCCGTTTTATTTTTTACCTGTTAAGGTTTTAGACAACAAAGGGAAAATTTGAAGAAACAAAAAAACTGTGGTTTTTCGGGGAAAAAATTTTATTTTCCTACCTTAGATGACTTCTGTTTCCTACCACTGATATCAGGGTGGATAAAAATTTATAATTGCTTTAAATCAAACTGCTTTAAATCGTAATTTAGATTTTTTTAATCAGTTTTAAAAATTTAAATCATCAAAAAAAAAAATCAAAGCTTTTAAAAATTTTTTAAAATTTACTGGGATTTTTTTCAATTAATTTTAAAACAACCCCTGTCCCCTTTTTTGATTTCCCTGTAAATTTTT
>JAWVWN010001098.1:0-52207 GCA_037367305.1 Phrynocephalus vlangalii | reverse complement strand
AGACAGAGTTAGTTTTCATGTGCCCGGACGCCTGGGGGGGGCCACTGTGAGATACAGGAGTGGACTAGATGAGCCTCTGGCCTGATCAAGCATGGCTCTTTTTATGTTCTTATGTTCTTAAGAAAAAAGAAAGAAAGAAAGAAAAAAAAGAAAAAAAGAAAGAAAAAAGAAGAAGGAAAGAAAGAAAAGAAGGAAAGAAAGAAAGAAAGCTGCACTTGGCACATCTTTTTTGTATTTTAAATTTGAGCTGGCTGTGCTAAAGATCTCTTTCAGTATCTGAATGTTTCTATGGTGCTTCTTCTCTACTCCTCCAATCTCTTCAACAGAAGTTGAGATAATTTTGGACTACAGAAACCATGCGAAATCTAGCCCAGAACTGTCACTGTTCTAAGTACTCCCAGCTTTTGGGGGGAAGAAAGTTCGAACAGTTGCTTTCCTTATCAGCATGGTTACTCACTCATTCACTTGCTGGCTCTTCCCTTTTCCTTCCTTCCTTCCTTCCTTCCACAGAATTATGCAGTTGGAGGGGTGTATTAAGGGCCCATTGATTCCAACCCCTTCTCAGTGTAGGAATCCAAGTCAAAGTAGATCTGACAGAGAATTGTGCAATTTTCTCTTTACTCCTCCAGCATTACCAACTCCGAAGGTCACTGGTTCCTTTGTACTGCTTAACAGTTAAGAAGTTGTAGGTGTCCTGGGGGGCCAAACCACCTAAAGATGAGGCGCAGTGTGCTGCAGCTGCAAACCCCCCCCTCCAAAAAAATCTGGTCACCACAATACAAACAAGACACAGAGGCCCCTAAAAAAAAGGGCAGTGAAGAGCAACAAAGTGATATGGGACTGGAGGCTACATCGTATGAAGACGACTAAAGAATGGGCATGCTTAGCTGATGAAGAGATAGACTGAGGGGGAGACATGATAAATACCTGGAGGGTTGCAGGGGGAAAAAGGCATTGATTTATTCTCCGTTGCCCCTTTGGGGTATGATAAGTTCCAGTGGGTGGAAAACTATCAGAGGGAGGGGGGCAACCTGGAAATAAGGAGAAATTTCCTGAATGTGGGAGCCATTAAACAGCAGAACAGCTTGGGCTCCCGATGTTGTTGGTGCTCCATTGCGGGAAGTTTTCAAGAAAAGATTAGACAGCCATGTGTCTGGGATGGTATGAGGTTTCTGCCTTGAGCAGGGTATTAGGACTCAAATACCTCCAAGGTCCCTTCCAAACCCTACAATGATTCTCTGATTCTAAGCCCCCCCCCCCCCCAATCAGTATTCGGACAAAATCTGGCTTCCTGTAATTGAGCTGATTATTACATGTCCTGCACTCTGGAATTATCAAGAATCACAGATTTGAGATATCCTAGTCTTTAACTAGACATGGGCATGACCAGAAAAAACTATGTTTCGGTTTTTGTTTGTGGGAAAGGGGGTTTCTGTTTCGGGTCGTTTCTGTTTGTCACGAAATTTTTCAAAATTTGTCTTTTCCCGTTTGTTGTTTGTTTTTTCCCAAACCCCCAATTTAGCACGTTTTGACTTCCCAGAGCATTAGGGGCGCCCTGCAATCAGGGCCGGCGCTAGGTGTTTTTGCGCCTAGGCAGCGGGTGGGGCAGGGGGGCGGCGGCGGGGGGAGGTGCGGGGCGGGCGGCGGTGGCGGGGGGGCCCCGGGCGGGGCGAGTGGGCGGATGGCGGCACGGGCGGACGGGCGAGGGGCAGTTAGGATATCATTTAGGATAGAGGTTCTGTTCTTGGCTTGCACCCCCAAAAGTTTTGTGTGTGCAAGCAAATTGAAGTTGGGGAAATAGAAATAAATGGTAGTATATAATATATTTTTAAATAAAACCACACCTCCCACTCCAGTCGAACCTCCCCCTTTAATCAATATCAGAAAAAAAAACTGCAGGGAATCAAAGAAATTATTTTCTAAATTCAATTCCCTCCCTCCCTGCCTAACTTAAATCCTAAAGCTCCAGCCTCCCTCCTCAATCTCAATCGGATCAACCCAGCCCAGCAAACCAGCCTCCTCCCTCAACCACATCCATACACCCGACTGCGATTTCTGGAAGGTGCCTCGGCTTTTTATGCCCTCCGGGGACATCCAGAAGTGTCAGTCAAAAACCTGGCGATGCCATTGGTGGAATGGTTCAAAATTTGCATGGTCCCATCCCATGCCCAGGCCAAATGGGCAGGTCTAAAATAAAATAAAATAAAATAAAATAAAATAAAATCAATACGACATTTTATTGCTATAAAAAAACCCACTGCTGCTACTATAAAAATTTTAGGCATTTAAAAATAAATAAATTTCACATGTTTTCTGTGATGATTTGGTGGGGTTTTTTGACCACGATTTCAAGAGGGAAAAATTGCGGTCGCCATTTTGGATCCCCCCACGCATGGCATGAAGTGAGACAGATGACGAGGATGGACCCCCCCCCCAGCCTGGTGCAAGCAGCCCAGGACAGGATAAGAGGGGGGGAAGGCCAGGGACCCCCAGAAACCACCCATCTGGTAGGTGGCAAAGCCTCAGGCAGGCATATTTTCGCCTGCTTTTTTGACCGGGAGTTGGGTTTTTTTTAAAAAAAACTTTTAAAAACATTTTCTGTGCTTCAAATCGCGCGATCGCCGCAATGCACAAACGGAACGAAAAACCCCACCAAATTTTTCTTTTTTGGTTCGAGTTCGAGTTCTGACGGCTTTAAATTTTCGTTACCATTTCTGTTACGTAACGGAAACGATAACCAAAAACAGAAACGACAATTTCGCCGAGTCGTGTCCATGTCTACTTCTAACTCACTCCTTTGGCTTGGGGTAGCTGGAGGAGACAGACAGCAAAACAGAGAGAAAAATGAGAAAGGGAAATTGCCAGGAGAAGACGAGAACAAGACATTAATAAGGATTTTTAAGAACGATTTTGCTGCTGGGCACCCAAACCCCGTCTCCCCGAAAGGCTGCTGTTCTCTTTCACACATGAGACTCTAACACAATGCTAACTTCTTTTGTGACCAGAAAGCAAAGCCCAGCTGTGAGCAAAAGTTTCCCAGGCCAAAGTATACTTTCTATCTCTGGAGGTCTTTCAAATAATGGCCTCTTGGGTCTTTGGCGCCTGTAATGGCAAAGGTTTGGGAGCTCAGGTTTGGGTCGTGGTGGCTCAAAAGGCTATTCCAGAGCTGACCATTTTAGAAGGAATTTGGGAAATCAGTTCCCGTCTCTCAAAGGGGGACCTCACCCTTCAACAAGCCGGCCAGGTGGCTTCCAACAACCCTGAATCCCAACAATAAGGAAACAGCTGTCTGCTTAGAGAATGAGTGATGCTCACCAGGTGTGCTCAGCCGGTGATGAAGGGATGGGGACTCCTCCCACCCCCAGTCCTACAAGGTCACTTAACACTTGCTGCTTTGTTGAGTTTTCTGCTGAAATGGCTGACTTGACATAAAATGGAGTAAAAATGGCAAGAAGACAGGTGGGTGCCCTAAAGAATTATCTGTTATTTACTTCTGGGTGTCACTGAAAACAGTATGCTTATCTGCAGTAGGACACAGACAGAGTTTATGTGGGTTTTTACAACAATCATCAAACATCTAGAAGTTGAGTCATGGCAACTGGAATTATTTTCTTCTTGAGAGATCGAAACGTTTTGCTACTTATCCAAGCAGCTTTGCCAGTTTGAGGAAAGTTAACTGACGGAGCTGCTTGGATGAGTTAACTTTCCTCAGACTGATGAAGCTGCTTGGATGCGTAGTGAAATGTTTTGATATCTCAAGAAAAAAAGAAGTCAAGCTGCCATGATTCAACTTCCAGATAACCCCACCTGGATGACTAAGAATCTTCACAGATAATCAGCAAGAATGTGGTCTGCCTCAACAGCCATATTTATTTATTTATTTATTTATTTATTTATTTATTTATTTATTTATTTATTTATTTATTTATTATTCCCCTGCAAACATGATGGACCACCTCCCAACCATTGTAGCTGCCTTTGATAATCCAAACCATAAAACATTAGTGTACTACTAACAACTCTGGAGCAGAACTTTTTAACTAGTTAAAAAGCACCATACTTTCTTGTAATGAGCTAACATTTTGGCTACAGATTGTGTAACTAGTAGGCACAAAGTTACTTTCAAAATGCAAGATATAATATCAGTGTTACTTAGCGATGACACCTAGTTACATAAATATATTTAAATTAACAGGTATTTCAAGGCTTTAAAAAAAGAAATGTGAGAGGCACTTCTCAGGTTTGACGCTATTCTCTGAGGTTAGGAAACACTCAGTGAGCCACTGGAGAAGAGCAAAGGACAAGAAGATACAGCTCTGTTGCTAATGACTCAATGAGATTAATGACAAAAAGATGTATAGTGGCTGATGTGCACAGGAATGAAGGGAAAGTCCAATGCTGCACAACACACACAGAGGCCATGTGTAATATAAGAAGCATGAATCAAGGTAAAATGGAAACTATAGAGTAAGAAATGGAATGATTAAACATTGTAGTACTTGGTGTGAGTGAACAAGCATAGACTAGAATGAGACATTTTCAGTCAGACAAATGCAAAGTGTTTTACTTTGGAAATGGCACACTCCAAAGAAATGGATTGCCTAATCCTGAGGCAAGATGTAGCACAAGTAGTTAGGGGCTAAAATGAAAGTTCTGACAGAAAAATATTGCCGTTGTAGGAAAACCTAGCAACGTAACAATAATTCAAGCCTCTGTTTCAACTACAGATGCTGAAACATATGAAAATGAAAGCTTTCATGCAAGTGTCCAGGAAGAAACTGACTGCACATGAATCAAGGCATGCTTATAATAATAGTGACTGGAAAGCAAAAGTACGAAACAAGGTAGAACCAAATGATGTTAGAAAATGTGGCCTAGGCATCAGAAATGAAGCAGGAGAATGACCTGGAGAGTTCTGTGAAGCCAACATTCAGTTTATGACAAACACATGCTTCAAGCAAACAGTACTCATGGACCTCACCAGATAGCTGATATAGAAACTAAACCCAGAGACCTTTGGGTAGTGGGCAGCATATAAGTTGTAAAAATAAATAAATAATAAATAAATAAATAAAATAAACAATGTAATTTGAAGCAAGTGATGGAAAAGACTGCCAGAACAAGACCAGGAGAAGATTGTGGTACTGATCATGAATGGTTAATATCAAATGGAGGTGAATAAAAAATGGTGATTTTTCAGGATTTATGTTTTGTAAGGGCTGATGAAGCAACACATTGACAAATTTCCAGTTATAAATTGATGAACTGATGAATCAATTCTTCTAAAAATCCTCTTCAAATTGAACTTAATGGTCCATGAACTAGAAGAAGGCTTGACTGAAACCAGAGTTATTACTAGGAAAGAAACAGGACAGGGCAGGAACTTAAATGATGCATTTGAAAATGAAACTAGAGGAATGCTTTTCAGATCACCTGGATCACAGAGATGCAAGCGAGTAGATCTTGAGTCAAATCAAGCCTGAATGTTCTTTTGAGACAAAAAAGAAAAGAAAAAGAAAAAAGAAAGAGGAAACCTTCTTTGGCCATGTTATAAGTTTCTCTGCAGAAGACAATAACGCTCAGAAAAGTTAAAGGCAGAAGGAAAAGAGGAAGACTAAACAGGAGATGAATTGACTCTACAGAGTTGGGTTTACAAGAGCTGAGAGGGTCTGTTGAGATCAAAGACAGTTTGAAGCCCTCGGTCATAGGGTTACTGTAAGTCAGAGATAACTTGATGGCGTGTAGCAGCAGCAGCAGCAGCAGCAACTACAATCAATCAATCAATCAATCAATCAATCAATCAATCAATCAATCAGCCTTTATTGGTATACAAAAAACAAAATGACACAGTTACAATGCAAGTTTGAAAACATACTGTCTAATTACAAATCTGATTGATACTACTACTACTACTACTACTACTAGTAGTAGTAGTAGTAGTAGTAGTAGTAGTAGTAGTAGTAGTAGTAGTAGTAGTAGTAGTAGTGCTACTGCTAGGTGGACTTGTAATTAGTTGACTGATTGCACCCAAAGGGTGATCATAAACAGCTTCTCTTCAGCTTGGACAGACGTGACCAGTGAGGGTGCCCAGGGTTCTCTTTTCGGTCCTGTGTTGTTCAATATCTTTATTAATAACTTGGAGGAAGGAATAGGGGGTATGCTAATTAAATTTGCAGATGATATCAAATTGGGAGGGGTGGCTAATTCTCTAGAGGATAGGATGAGGTCTCTTCCAACTCTATGATTCCATGATTCTTCTTCTACTGCTGCTGCTGCTGCTGCTGCTGCTACTACTACTACTACTACTACTACTACTACTACTACTACTACTACTACTATAAAGTGGGGTAGACAATGCACTCTATTCTAAAAAGATATACAGCAATTACAGCCACTGTTGTGCCCTGGCATCAGTTGCTGGAGGAGAAAGCTGCCCAAGTGTAGAAGCCATGACACACAAAGAAGTGAAATCCCCCCCCCCCTCGGGAGCCACTTTCACTGAGATTTGCCTTCCTACTTAGTGGCACAGCCCTGAATACTACATATGCAGTGCCCAAATAGCAACATTCTCAAAGGAATCATTCTAGCTCTTTAGGGTTGCGGTCTACTTAAGCTCTCTTTATTCTGATAGATGCCGGAATGTACATGTTGCTTTGGGGGGAGGTATTATGCCATAGATTTACTGGCTATTTAATGTACAATTCTGTTAAAACCTCACAACGTCCCATCAGCATAAATATTAAGAGTGAAGAGAAGGATGTCCTTTCAGGTTTAGAGAAATCATCACTTTGCTATCTGCTGGATGATTTCTTTTTATTATGCAGCATCTCCTAAAGAAAACCCATTAAAGAAAGATAAAGCTGAATTTAATTCTTGAAGCTTTCAAAGGGGAAAAAAAGAAGAGAAGATCTAGTATTGATTGGTGTTTTTAAAAAGTGCAAAGAAAGAGAGATTCATCACTTTTAAGAATATTTTATTACCCACTCTCATGAGGACTCAAATTCTTTCAAGGTGGATTTCCACCCACACTGTTGTGAGACCCAGTGTTCATGGGTCTCTTTGACACCAGCTGCGAAAAATGTATGTCTCATGTGGAAGACCCTCGGGATGTTAAGAGGGCTTCCCCAATAACTTTGCTTAGGAATCTGCTCTTCTTTGCCCATATAGTAGTCTTTTATTAAAAATGAGAATCCAGGACTGTGGTATGGCAGACAGCATTTATATGTGTGGGGAGCCCCCACCCCCAGCCATTTTGGCCCCTCTTGGGTCTACACGGGCCTACAAAAATGCTAGAGAGAGAGAGAGAGAGAGAGAGAGAGAGAGAGAAACAACTAGAAAGCCCACTTTGCAGTTTTTGAAAAATTGATATTTTGATTTGTTAAAAAGGGGAGAAGGCGGAATGACTTATTTAAAAGCACACTACTATTGCTTCATTTTTTGGGGTGGTGGGAGGGCAGAAAAGAATGAAAAGTGTTAGTTTTGGTTTCCTCAGAAAAGGGAAAGCACCTGAGGTGGCTACCAAAACAGAACAGCCTACCCATGCCTGGTTTATATCTTCCTTCCGCCTCCCAGCTTCATCCTCTCCTGCTTTGTAAAACCAAACCCCCGTGGACAATATGATAAATGGACAATTAGTAGTTGCTGTTAATGGCTTTGGCCTCTGCCTTCCCTCCTGAGCTCTTTTCCCCGGGAATCACCAAATAAGAGGAATAGGAAACCACAATTTCCCACAGCAACCAGCAGCCAAAACTTGTCGAAAAGAACCACAAAATCAACTCTCCAAATGGAAGTTGCAGGGCCCAAAGGCTGTGATTGCTTTACTTCTAGTGACAAGTCACTGAAAAGTTACTGTATGAAAATCTGAGATAATTTAAAACACCATAAGCTAGAATAAAACTTGGAAAACCTGAATAAGATAAAAATAATGGTATACTTGCAGGGAAAAAACAAATTTCTGCAGGTTTTTACAAATGAGAGCAACTGTATACAAGGTAGGGGACTGAGGAAATTCATGAAAGATGCAAAGATTAGTAAGACTGAATGACGGGACAAACCTTATAGCAGAAAAAGACTATTGCTTTAAAGAGAGAGCAGAGAGGGAAAATGCATCTAAATCCTCCCCAAGCACCAACTGAAAAGCACTGATGGGAGTGAATAACCTTAGAACAGCAGAACTGGAAGGGACTCGATTCATCAAACAAGTCCAACCACTGTCAAGGAGGCCCAGCAGGGAATCGAACCCCTGGACAAGATTTAAAACCACTTTGCTATGCCCTCTCCTCTGAAAACCTCCTCACTTTTACAGATTTTATGTAGTAATTTTCGAAAGTTGTGTTGGTCCCTTTTACTAGTTAAGAGAATGTTGAAACCCCGTGAATGAAGGAGGAAAAAAAGGAGAGAGAGAGAGGAGAGAGAGGCACCCATTTGTTTTGCTTTTGTGGGCCCAGCACTAAGACATAGACTTGATTCAGGGGCTAATTCAGTTAAAATTATCTCTCATCTTTCTTCATTTATCTATCTATCTATCTATCTATCTATCTATCTATCTATTAATTTTTCCATTTTTTTATTTTGAAAATTTTTACCCGCCTTTCTCTTGGAAAAGGAAAACCCAATATTGTGGGAAAAATATTTTGCCCCTTATATCTTTGTCTGCGGGTGTAAGCTGGTTTTTGCCCCAGTGCGACCATTGGGGAAAAAGGAGAAGAGAAAACCGATGCAAAAGGATATGAAATGGTACTTTGGGGGGTTATGGAAAACTGGCAGTTTTACAGGAAATGCTATGTTTGTAGCTCCATTTTAGTTCAAAATCCATTGGGGCTACCCAAAGTGATTTCAAAAAACCATTGATTATTTTTATTTTTTTTTTGGCTTTGAACCTGATGCTTCAATGCTCGATTGGGACCTACTTTAACTTTCAGGATCCATTTGGACTCAATCAGGGATGGTGTACTAGGTTGCGGGCTTCAGTGTCAGTCAGCTTAGTCGTTGAGGATTGACTTAATTAAACCTTTTTTTTTTTTAAACCCGTTTTTAATTTGATATGACCAAAACCCCAACCCAAAACTACCCCCCCTCTTTGTTCGGGGTAATAAATTTTTTTTTTAAATAGGGACTGGGATTTGGGTTGGGATTGGGAAGACTCAGGATTTTGGTACCAAGGCTTGGACTTAGATTTGGCCTGCTCCCAGGACCCAAAGGGGACTTGACGGCGTCCTGCTCAAAATCCATAAAAGGGGAACACCGTGTTCTGTTACAAGCAGTGAAATGTGTGCCTGAATTTTAAGGATTATAATCTTTTTTTTTTATATTGTAATTAGGGGGGCAGACTTAGCGGTATTCCTTTTCCCTTTTCCGTTATCGGTTCCGTTACTCAAAGGAAACGGAAAAGGGAATTACCCCCCCAGATTCGAGCTCGAACGACGAAGAACAATTTTTGGTCTGATTTGTGTGTTCGTTTTTGCATCGCGAGATCGCGGGGATCCCACACGCGGCAAGAAAAAAAGTTTTTAAAAGTTAAAAAACCCGGTTCCCGGGCCCCAAAAAGGGGGGGGAAAAATGCCTGCGTGCTCAGGGCACCTCCCAGAGGGGTTGTTTTGGAGGTCCCGGCCCCCCCCTCATCCCCCGCCCCTGGGCTTTTGGTGGGACTCGCCGCAGGCTCGCGGGGCACCCCAGCAAAACCGTCTCGCCGGCGCCGGCCCCCGCAATTAAAGGCAAGCAAGGGGCCCCGGACGGCACAGGAAAAAACTTTTAAACTCTCCCCCCCCCCATTCCCGGGCCAAAAAAGCAGGCGGAAAAAATGCTTGACTAAGGGCCCCCGGGGCCACCGGAGGGTGGTTTTGGGGGGGGGGGGCCCCGCCTCCCCCGCCCCTGGGCGCCGGACTCGGGTGCCATGCCTGCCATGGGTGCAGGCGGGGGACCCCAAAAAATGGGGGGGAAAACGAATATTTTTTTTGAAATCTGGCCCCAAAAAACAAGCACACAGAAACCCCAAAAAAAAAAATTTATAAACCGAGTTTTTTCACAGTAGCAGGGGGTTTTTTCTTGAACAAAGTCTCTCCTCCCCTCCTCTTTTCCCCCATTGTTTTATTTTATTTTTTTTTATTTACCCCCTGGCATGATGGGGGGCCCAAGTGGCCAGCCATGTGGGAGGGAAAACCCATGAAAATTTTTGGAGCCACCACCAGTCGATGCCATTTGGGCCCCCATGGAGACTTTGGGATGTGCCAAAAAGCCCCCAAAAAACCTCCCCCTACCCCTAACCAAACCCCTTGATCCGTCCCCCATACGTCACGACGTTTCTTAGTGGGTCAGGAGGCACCCAGAGGTGAACCCACTACCCCAACCGAACCCTTTTACCCGTCACTACCCTAACCTTTGCTCTTGCACAAAAGCCATTAAAGCCAGATCTACTTGTTGATTGACAAACGCAGCAGTACATTTCCCCTTCTTGTGAGAATGGTGGTGCGGGAGCCTTGTGCAGGGAAGGTATGCCCTATGACTCTCCATGGTTCACGTTTTGCCATTATGTTTGAATATCCATTGGCTATTGCATGTTTTGGCAGCGGGCAGCAGGTGAGGAAGGGAGACCCCCCATGTAGGGGGGTTTTTGGGACCCTTTGCTTCCCTTCCTAGTGGCAGGAGGCACCCACGGGTGCCCCCGGGGCCCCACTTTCCCTTTATAGCGGGCCAGGGAGGCCCCACCCCACGAGGTGCCTCCGGGGACCCGCCCCCCCCCAAAAAAAACCCAGTACAAACGACAACGAAAAAACAAAAAAAAAAACGAAAACCGACAAATTTTTTGCGAATTTTCGCGAAAAAAGGAAAACGACCGAAACGGGCCCAGCCCGACTAACGACAACTAAAAAAAAATTTTTTTTTCAAGTGTGCCCATTTTAAATTGAATGATGTTAAAGTGTGGATTCAATCCAAAAAAAGTAGATTGGCTGTCTTAATATCCCACAATATGGGTTTAACACCCGCTTTTTTATTGGGGGGTTTAGTATTTTTATTATTATGTCTAAGTCTTCTTTTTTGTGGAGGGTGGGAGGGGGGGGGGGTTAAAAAAAAAACTACAAATACACCCCTCTAAAAATTAATTGAATAATGTGAATAGAACCTTCCCAAAAAATGGAAAGAACTCGTTTTTGGTACAGAAATTTTTTGAAGGAAGTCCTTTTTTTGCCTGACAAATAAAACTTTCATTTTGTGAAAAAAATTAAAGGTTCCCCCTTTTAGTGTGCCCCAATGTCTTTCTTGGAAAAGCATTTCTTGAGTTGAGCTATCTGTATCCATTGCGTGCCCCCTCGGATGGAAAAAGATAAAGAGTGCGCTTTTTAAAAAGTTTCTAGTACAAACATCCCAACCCAAAAGTATCAGAAAAGGGGGCGAGGTGCCCTTCTTTTTCCTTAAAAAGCAGCCTCTTGATGGTATCTTCAGACTTTATGACAATGGTGGGTGAGATATGTCCCCAGGGCTTTCAAAATGTTTTCTGATTTTCCTTTTTAATGGATTAAACCCTGAGGACTTGCATGGAAAAAAACCCCCTAGCCCTATTCAGCTTTTCGAAATAGATGAATACATACACAAAGGCAGTGGTGGAAACCCTTTTGGCACTCCGATGTTTTGGACCAAACTCCCAAAATTTCCAACCCTAAATTCCCCAATGACAAAGAATGTGGAAAATTGGGGGTCCAAAACCTGGGGGCCAAAGGTTTGCCCCCAATGATAGAGAAAATGTTGCATATAGTCAGTACAAATTTGAGATCATTAAATCATCGATAATAAAGTTGGAAGGGGCCTTCGGGGCCCATAAAGTCCAACCACTGCTGAATGCAAGAATAAAAGTCAAGTCTCCTGTTGGAGCAATCACATATAGTGAGATAATCAGTTCATTACGTCTTCTCTAAAGTTAGGGGTTTTTTTTCTAATTTCCCCCCAAAAAACTGATTTTTTAACATGACCGTGGTTGCCATCTGCACCTAGGATGATCGTAACAGATTTGCCCCCCCCTTTCGACACCCTTTAAATATTTAAAAAAAGGTATATATCTGCCTCAGTTTTTCCTCCCCCAGACAAAATACAGTGTTACTTGTATAACTAGGGTTTGTATAACATAAAATCTATACAACAAAAAAAAAATCCGGGGGGAAAAATTGTCGCCCCCCCCCTTCCCTGTTCATTAACAGGGGGTGCAGGCATGAGAAAAACGGGAAAAAGGGGGAGGGGGGGGGGGAGGGGGGAGGAGGGGGGGGAAGAGGATGCCTCCTTGGTAGCTGCTGCTGTCCCGTCGTGGGGTTTAGCACCACGGGGGGTGGTGCCAAGCGGGTGGGAAGCAACCCAGTGGCCGGGGCAGTCACCATCCAGGAACCCCCCCCCCTCCCCGGGGACAGTGTGGTCTTTTGTGCTGGGTGGTGCCATGTCCCTGCCAAGTTGGTTCATCGGGGCCACCAGGTCAAAGAAGTGGAAAGTGGGGGGCCAAGTGGGCGAGGTGTGCAGTTAAAAAGCCGCAGGGCCCCCTTCCCCCTCCTTCCTCCCTTTTTTGCAGGCTGTGATCCTTGACCCCTCCTCCCCCCAAAAGAATCACAGCCGGGGAGAGCGGTCCCTAGCATCCCCAAGGGGTCGGCTTTTCCCCTCCTCCCTGCCCCCTGCCAAACCTGTCATGGTGCTGCTGCCAAGGCTCCCCCCACCCCCCACAAGGGAGCGCCGAGGCACCCCCGGGGGGAAAAACAACTGTGTGGCCAGGGGGGTTGGGGGGCCCCGGGTGGGGAAAAAGAAGAGCAGCATTTCCCCCCACCACCACCCTCCCCCCCCTTGCTTCTGGGGTGGCGCAACGGAAGAGGTGATCCGCCGGCCTGCAGCAGCTCTCCTTCCGGCAACCTCATACCCTTGGAGATTGAACGGATTAAATCCATTTTCAAATGCATTCCTTGGGAAACTGCAATTTGTAAAAAGGAAAATTTGTATGACATAATTTTTTTGGAATGAATTAATTACGTTATAAAAGGTACCACTTGTATGCCCAATTTTTTATTTTTTCCACTTCCTTGGGGTTGGTTTCTGTCACTGATTGCCACAAATGAGAAATGAGTGAGAAAACTGATTTGGTGAGTCTGAAAGAGCAAATCCCCAAAGCATGAGAGAAAAGATTTGTTTAAAAAAAGATACGTATCTTTTTTTAAAGGGGACCCTTAGACTCCCAGAGAATTGCTGCAGCCAGGCCCTACCCAAAGTAGCAGCCTTTGCTGGACCAAAAGGGCATAGATTGGGGTCGGTCTGGAGCCCCTTTCCTGATGCCATGTGATACTAGAAGATAGATTTGGGGGAAAAGTGATCCAGTCTCCCTTTGATTTGCCTCTGTGTCACACCATCAGTGGGTCCGGGGGTGGATTAGAGTTGGGAAAGATGTCTTTTTGGATGACTGCCCCAAAAACACCCATAAAAGGGCTGTTCTAAAGTGTAACCCCAACAAGCATATATTAAAAAACAATCGGTTTTCCATTGGGAGCTCTGAAAGCATGAACGGGAAAATAAAGAGTTATCATTCCGCAAGGCCCCGGTGCCGAAAAGTGCCCCAACACTTCTTTTGTTCCAACTGAAGAAAATATTAAAAAAAGAAATTTGATTTCGCAAGAAGCATGAGGGGAGTTCTATTTGCCCCATTGAAAGGGGCCTGTCTTGCACAAATTCAATGGCAGAAGGAAAGATGTTCAGTGAACAAAAGTTCCCAAAATGCGCTGATTGCTTTTTGGATAAGGATCCCCCTCTAAAAAAATTAATGTCAGGGTATCTCGGGCAAGCCAGGGGAGGAGGGAAAGCAATTCTTTTAGAAGATGCTAAAAGAAGCTTGAACTTGGTTCTTCTTTCTCTCTTTGGAAAACATGCCCCCTTTCCTTTCGCCATGTGGCGGAAAGGGGCTTTTAGTCAAGGGTACCTTATCTTCCACCCACACACAATGTTAATTTTATAGATGGGCAATTAATAATTCCCTCGGCTGTGGGGGTGTTTTTATTCCCCTGAAAAATAAAAGGAAAAAGGGTTTACAACGGACAGTTTTTTTTTTTTAATGGGCTGGGTTTGTCTGTGTTTTCTTTTGTTTTATTTTGCATCCATTTGGGAAGCTTCTCCTTATTCGGGGCCCAGGGGGGCAGGGGGAAAGGCAGAGAAAGGGGGAAAAGGGGGAAGGAATGGGGGGAAAAGAAGGGGGCGAAGAAGTTAAGGACAGGGGGAGACAGAAAAAGTAATGAGAGGGCCCCCAAGAGTGTCAGGAGATGTGCTGAAGTGTGATGGACCACGAAGTGTGCTGGCTACCCTTTTAAAAACACCCTGAAGGGGGGGTCCCGGGGGTGGGCAGTAAAAGGAGGATCAGGTGGAGCACAAAGTGGACAAACAGGTTGAAAATTTGGGGCCCGGGAAAGATCCAGGGCTTTTGTTAACAATTTGAGAGGTTCACAACCATGGAAGAGGCTAAAGAGCAAGGGGCTTTGATTTAACCCGTTTGTCAGGGGGGTGCAAGAGGTCTGGACCCATGGAGCCAAAGTGTCATGATCCACAGCGACCACAGCTAGTTCAAAGGACAACAATACGCAAGGCGGGTTAAGCGAGTCCAGAAACACACCGTATGTATTGTGAGCTAAAGACAAAACGAGTCCTAAAAAAGGGTCCAGAGGTCAAAAGTGGAATGCAAAGTAGCTTAACCAGGTTTCACAGAGTGCCCCTAAGTCAGGTTAAAAAAAACGTCCGGGTTGCCATCGGAAAAAGGAACCGAAAGAGATCGGGAATTCAGTAGGAAGGCAGAAGATGTGGAGTTGCTTGTTGTTCCCCACAGATTGCCCTAACTCTGGGTGCTTGTTTTATGTTCCGAGAGGAAACCCACTTCCCCAAAAGCCCATTCTGTCAAAATCAGGGCTTTTGAGCATGATGCTTCGGCTAAATACAGTTTCTCTTTTCCCTCTTGGTAAAAAAGTCTTTGCTGTTGTGGCCAGTTAGGGAAATAACTACCGGACAGGGGGGTTGGGGTTAAACAGTGTCACGCCCCCTGTCTCTTTTTCCTGAGCGGCGAAGGCCACCTTTATTAGCGAAAGAGGCGGAGTTCAGATATGTGTGGTGTCCTATGTGTAGCCTGTCATTGGCTTGATGGCCCCCCCGGGGGAGGGCTTTCTGTGACGTGGACATGTCACCAGCGAGGGATAAAAATGTGATACCCTGCAGCTTTTTTTCCCGGCCTGCCCTCTCGTGCCTGGTGGGGACAAAGGGATGTCCTTCCCTTTTTCCCTCTGGACATGTCTTCCCCTGTGGGGACAAGATGTCAGCCATCCGTTTTCCGCATTTTTAATCTTGGGGTTCATTTCCCCTCTTGAGGGCTTTCCCCGTGCAGGAGAAAGAGTGAATTATCACTCCCCGAATGCCCCACGGAAGCTTGGGGATGTGCTTTTTAAATCCCTAATATTTAGGGGAACATTCCTACAGGCCAGCGCTCTCTGGGAGAGTGTGAATCCCTAAAGATGCTAAATCACTTTCCTGCAGGTGTGGAGGAACGGCCCACCCTGAGGGTTCATTAAAAGTTCCTTAGCCTTAGCCCCTCAGTGCCTTAAGGGGGGTCGGGCAGGGGCCCCTAAACTAAGGGGGCCTGGAGGAAAAGGGCCCTATTATGAATGTTTGACCCTTTTTGAAGCACCCTACCGAAAAAAAATTTCGATTTAAAGAAGGGGAAAAGGTCTAAGGGAGGGCTGTGGTGAGAGAAATATGTGCCAATGCCATAAGATGTCTGGCCCCCCTCATGGTCTACAAATCGATTTGGATCAGATAATCCCCCAAGCGTTACTGTGATTTGGGGTTGAAACAGAGGAATTGGGTGATGAGGCATCACCCCAAGTCATTGGAAAAGCACATCAAGTTGTAAAAATTTACAATGCTCGGGGAGGTGGCTCTGCTTTGCCCGGGAAAAAAAACGAGAAAGGAAAAGCACAGGGAAAGGGGGGAAAAGGGAAAAGTTACACTAAATGCCAGTCCCCGTGGTATGTAGAGGCAACAAACCTAGGCTGATAAGGAGGAGTTTTAAGTGAAAAAAGTAAACCCTGCCTTGGGGGTGGGTGGTGGGGGGAGAGGGGGCCGGGAAAAAGTAAACCATCCCTGTTTTGTTGTGGTCGGGGGGTCACTTCGGAAAAAAATTGCCCAGTATGGACCAACTTTGGCCGTGCTTTTTTGTGTTGTAAGGTGGGTAAAAGAAAATACCCTGGTGGGGTTGATGTCCGGGAGGGTTTTCTTCACACCCTTTCCCCTTTTCCGAGTTGAGTTCGTTTTGTGATCACTTCGCTCGGGGTCATGTGGTCTTGTCCCGGTATGTCCCTGTTCCCGTGTCTGGGCTGTTTGAGGGCCCTTGTTTCGTGAAAATCTGAATTCTCGCCTTCGTTCCGGTTTTTTTTTTGGGTAAACCCTTCCCATTTTTCGATCTTTGTATCCCCTAAAACTTTCCCTTCAATGTTTTGGGAGCTAAGTTTGAGGCATTTGTTTTTTTAATCTCTCTGCCCTGCGTTGTGATTCATGGGAAAAGTACTGGCAAATGGCACTTTGCATCTGCCCTAGATGGGAATGGCATTTTGCGTGTGAGCCTTACCCACGGCATTGTCTTGGAACGAGAAAACTGGATGGCGTTTCCCGGGGGCCAGGAGGGGAATTGTCATCCCATTAAAACCCCAGTTCAGGGGGTGGGGTTTGGGGGATGAAACTCCATCGTCAGAAGGACTGGAGTAAAATTTCTTCGTACCGGTCCAAGCGGGATGGTGAACGCGAGATGGGACCGAAGTAAGGGACTCTAGTTAATGACAGCAAGCTGAGGCATTGGTGGACACAGGGTGTAGCAGGTCGTTGGTGAGATGCCGTTTAGGGCATAGAAAGGACAGATTTTTGTGCATGTATACATGGGGACTTTAAAACCTTTTTAAAACTGGGGAATGGGCAACAACGCAAGTCTAAGGGGGGGTGTTGTGGGTTGGTTTGTGAGATGATGGTAGGCCTGGATTGGGCTGGAGTAGAATATTTGGTGGGGATGAAAATTTTGGGGGATCTACAGGTGCTTTATTTGGGAGAGGAGAAATGAATGTTTGGAGGTACTCGAAGACAGGTCAGAAATTTGGGAACAAAAATTTATGGTCTACCAGAAACATTACAAGGCGCACAATCTGAAGGGAGAGTTAACCATGGGGAGGGGGTTATGGCTTCAAATGGGTATGATGAGGTAATCATGGCGTGTGTTTTTTGTGTTGAAGCTTTGAGGCGAGAGATAATGAGTGGCCCATAAAATATCCTGCAGGGATTTATCTTTTGGAAAAGGTGTTGGCCAGAGTAAAATCCGGTTCTTCTGGCCTAAATAAGAAAAAATTGGAAAAAATTTTCGACATGTCCAGAAAAAATCAAAAAAAACCCGGCCCGGAGCCCGTATGATTTCCTACGCCTTTGATTCCCAAAAGAATTGGGTATAGTGGGACCTCTTCCTAAGTCTGCAGCCCGGCCCTCGTACTAGGAAATTTTGCCCTCTATATCCCGGGTGTGCCCCGTGTCGCCATGGCCTCAGAGGCAGCTTCAGGATGTCCAAAAATTCGGCCCTCCTGATGTTTTGGACCCAACTCCCCGAAATTTTAAACCCTTAGATTGCCAATGACAAAGGACTGGGGGTTGTGGTCCAAAACATTGGAGGGCCAAAGTTTGGACTGCTGGATAGAAGTTTTTGGGTCTTCTCTGAGTGGATTTCAAGGAAGTAGTCACGGTTGATCTTTGGTCGAGGTGAGCAAGCCCCTGGACTGAGGGGCTCTGGCTATTGAAGAAGAAGGGCTGGTCGTCCCAAAAAAAGATGTTTGGAAGTTTAAAACATCTCTGGTAGTGAGTTGTTCCAAAGGGTCTCCGGAAGGGAGAAGGTGGGGACATTTTTTTACAATTATAATTTTGAAAGATTTGAACTAGGTTCTTCTTGATACAGTAAAAAAAGAGGCTTCCTGAACTCAAAAAAGCTTTGATCTTTAAGATTCTGTGCATAATGGTGGTGCAAAGGAGGGAAAAGGGTACGTTGTTAACTGGTCTGTTTTGGGAGGAAAAAGTGTGGGGGAGGGTTTGTTCTCCTTCTTCTCTGATATCCTTTTCCCCCCCCCTTCCCTTTCCCTTTTCCCCTTTTTGCACTAATTAGTGCAGGCTACCCTTCTTTCCCCCCCCTTCCCGAATGGCCTCACCGGGCCTCATGGTGGCCCCTTTGATCAACTTGAGGCCCCTTGAAAAATGTTCTGGTTTGGTCTGCATTTTAAAACATGGATACCTCACTTTTTTTCCCCCAAAATTTGGGGGGTTTTTAAAATGACCCCTAACTCCGCCGCAAATGGCTGCAAGGTTGGACCTTTAAAATGTTTACCCCCCGTCCGGCTTTGAACAAATTAAAGTGCGACCCCGCCCACTTTAGCGCGACCAAACAGCAGTTTTTTTTGTACTGTTTTTTGGATGTGAAAAATTTTTTTTTCCCGGTGTAAGGATAGTGGAGTGCGGGGCTCTTGGTTTGTTTGTTTTTTTTTTGCGCCCTGCCCCTTTAAGAGTTGAATGTGCCCCGAAAAGAACGGAGGTAAGAAGGCATTCTTTTTTTTTTTTTTTCTCCCCCCCTCAGGCAGCCCGCAACCCGGAAATGCGGAGGGGGGGTGGGGACAGGGAAGAGCAGGAACCCCCCAAAATCTTGGGCCCAAAATTTTAAGTGGCCCAGCGGATCTTAGGGGTCGTGTAAAAAAAGGCCCCTTGGTGAAAGATAGGAGTTTTAAAAATTTTCATTAAATCTAGTGTTTCGTGTGCCCCCTTCCCGGAGGATCTGAAAAAGGCCTTCATGACAGTGTTTTGGTGATACTTCACTTTCCCCCCCCGCTGCGTTTGTGGCCCCCCCTGGAGACCCGGGTTGAAGGAATGCAACCCCCATGTCCTTGTGGGGTAATCCGAGTTCAAAGGACGGAAAATCACGTCCTTGTGGGGTCAATCGAGTTCAAAGGAACGGAACCCCACGTCCTTGTGGGGTCAAACCGAGTTCCCCCCCGACCCCGCCCCCTGAACTTTCACTCCAAGCGGGGGGGAGGATTCCCGTCTGGAGTCGGGGTTTTTCAAACCACTTCCGTCCGTGTTAAACCGATTTCAACATGGAGGCAAGTTCACTCGGCTCGGGAAGGGGGTGAAATAACCACCTGGTTAACCCCCCTAGTTTTCCCCTAATGCTCTATATCTGGGGCTGCTCTGAAAAATATTTGGAAACTGCACCCCGGTCCAAAAAAATGCAGCCCGATTGTTAGGAGGCGGTTACAGGGATGCTGTAACCCCCCTTGTTACAGCGCTTCCCTGGCTACCGTCTTTTTCCCCGGGTCAAATTTAAAACCCTGTTTTTTTGATGGATAAATTTTTATATGAGCAACTAAAACCCCTTTTGGAAAAATCTGTTCAGAAAGGTTGTCCTACTTAGGAACCCGAACAAATGTTTGTAGCGCCCTGAGCCCAGAAACTGTTTGAAAATCTTTAAAAGAACCGTTCAATTGAATGCCCTTCGGGTTTTCATGGAAACCCCAGTAGGTTGTCTCCTTGAGACATTAAAAGAAAAAAGGGAAAAATAACAGGGACTTTAATGAAAAGGTCATCGTGCTTTGATAAAGAGAAGGATAAAAGGCATATTGAACCTCCTGTTTTCCATTTTCTTGGGTGGGAGATGAATGAAGGGGAGTGCTTTTATTTGTAGTCCTCCCGGCCCGACGATGGGGAAATGGTATGCCTCGATGCAAAAGCAAAAAACTGAAATGGTTGCTGGATATCCACTAAGAATATCCCGAAAAAGGGCCAAAAAGACGAAACCAAAGGGGCCTAACTCCCACGCTCCCATTTAGAGAAAGAGATGCAAATTGGGAAAATATTACAGAAATGTAGACAGAACCACAATACATTTTTACTGAGTGGGATGGGTGGACGCTAACCTGTGTTTTATCCGTTTTTTTAAGGGTTTCTTCCTGGATTATTCAGCGGTGAACATGCGCCCCTGCTCTGCCTTTTTGTTTGGGGGGGAAAAGGTTTGCCCTGGCAATTCCCAAGGAGATGCATTGTCTTTATCAGCCTTTATGATGTATTTTGAACAGCCCCCATCCGTCCTCTTGCAAAAGTGGCCAGCTTTTAAGGGTTTTAGGGGTTTCCCTGATATGAGGTGGGCTTTGTTTGCTGCCTGTCTTAGCCGGTTTCGAAGCATCTTTAACAGAAGGGGGCCATTTTTTTATCCTGATAGAAATTGGGCTTTTAATTTAACTTTGGGCCCGCGATGCACAGAACCCCCCAAAGGCAGTGCGGGGGACATGCTCCTGGGAGAGTCTTGGTGTCTCAGCTGTGAAAATAAGAGAGTGCCCTTTTAAAAATACTTGGCCTGGAAAAAAAAAAAAACTGTGGTGGGACTGTCTGTATTCCTATTGGTTTTTGTTTCCCGTTCAAAGGGCAGGGCCCATTGGTTTATTTAAGTTTCTGCATTTGGATCCCCAATCCTATTGGTCTTGCCCAAAAAGGCAGCTTTGTGATTGGTTGTAAATTTTTCCCCCCAAAATGATTTTTTTCCTAGCCGTCCTGGTCCTATAAAAATGCCCCTTTCCCGTCCCCCTCTTGTTCCTCCCTGAATAAAGAGCTGTTTCACCAGAAGCTTCTCCCGCCTGTATGTCTAAGAGTGAATCATGCTGGAAATCACTAAACCCACGTATACATGGCGGAGGATGGGGGTCCGGAATGTGGAAGCAGAGGATCACCCACTGATCAGAGTCGGATCGAAAATGGAGAAACAAGCTCACCAGCCGGTTTTTAAAGACCCTGCCCCCCCTGGAGAATGGAAATGCACGGGTATTGGGAGCCCTTCCAGCCATCGGAGCCCCCCACTTGGGGGTTGTTGAAGCTTCGAGTTGTTCGGGTGGCTCAAGGAATCATGAGCCAGCAAAAAAAGGGCCCCGTTCCCGAGTTGCTGTGGGCGGAGACCTTTATGTTTGGCCAAGGACTGCTCCCCAGCAAAGCGGTGAGAATCACTCAAGAATTTTCGCCCCAGTGACAAGCCATTTGGGCCCTCCAAAAAACCAAGTTGGCATGGCGGTGGAAAATACCCGAAAGGCAGCGCAAGCCAGAAATCTGTGGCTGCTTTTTGGCAGGATCGGGAGCTTGCTCGCCTGTGGTTCCCAAATTTGAAGACATCTCTTGAATCGATTTTTTGGGGGGTTTAGCAGCAAAAAAGCCCCAAAAACGCATTGTGGCAAAAGGAAGGTACCTTGCCTCCCTTTAAAAGAGGCCCCCGCCACAGAGAATTATGGCAGGAAGAGCTCAATGCCAGTTGCAAAGGGCCCCCAAGCTGGGGTAGAGGCTGCCCATGCCGGAGAAACAGAGGTAGTCCAAGCCCGAGCCCGTTGTTGGGGTCGGTTGGTGGTCAGGTGATGCAGGGGCCCCAAAAAAACGCCGGGCGCTTGCCCGGTGTGGCGGGGTAAAAACCATGAGCGGAAAAAAACTGCCATTTTCGTGTGCTTTCGTGCAGGGGGTTGGGGAAATCGGAACATCGCAGGGCCTGTAGGTGGTGGGGTGGAACAACGGGTCACCTAGATCAACGGTATAGATCATCCCCCGACTCTCTCCCGGACGATCAAAATTTTCCAAAAAGAGTCAACGGAGAGGGGCCTTTAGTTCCCGGCAAAGGAAAAAATCCACAGAGTGAGATTTAAAGGGCAACCATGCGCATGGAGGTGGGTTCTGGTTGTATTCACCCTTGTTTCAGCCAGATGCGGGGGCTCTTCCCTGGGGGTAGTTCCCCTTCTGGAAACCATTCCCCGCAACCTTGCAAAATAACGGCGGCCGCATCCCCATTTTGGAAGTGTCGGTGGGGTCAATTCCGGGGAAAAGTTGTGCTTAAAATTTGGGGTTGCAAAGGGGGTCGCCCCAGTGCCTGGGTATGGGCTGGTTTCCCCTTGGGGCTGTGTATTCAGGGCTCAAATCAGTCCAAACTTCCCCCGAGTTGGGAAGGGTTAGGCCCGGAATTTGGGCCCAACTCTTCGTGGTAAACTGGGTTGTTATAAAGGGCCTCCAATTGACTTAGAGTGGACCCCCGGGTGGGCCCCAATCTGATCAAGCCAAGGCGAGGCCCTTTGCGTGAAAACCCCAAAATTGGCAAAACCAGCTGGGGAAAAATTTTCGGGCCCCCCGAACTTGACCTGGCACAAGTTACCCGCAGTGCCAGTGACTCCGCAAACTGAGAAGCACAGACTATCTAACACACAAAAGGGGGTTTTCGAGTAAACAGATTACGTTTGGAGTTTGGTGGGCCCCCCCGGGGTTTTTTTTGGTCTAATGGGGCGCCTGTTTAAGGGGTCTGCCTGGGGGGCTTGCCATTTTTGATGTTTTTTGATTGTGGGAAAGTCCCAGGAAAATGGTTGGGGGTATCGGTGTGTTATCAAATTTAAAGGGTGGGGCTTCAGCTAAAAAAAAAAAGCAGTTTTGGGGTGCCCTTGTGGATTTTTGGGGTTTTTAAAAAATTTATGCAAAGGGATACCCCCCCTGACTTAAAATTAAAACCATTTCTGAGGACCCACCAGGAACAAACGGGGTTTCAGTCATTCCCCGGAACTTATTCACTTTTATCATTTTCCAAATCAGAAAGCTTCAATGCAGAAAACCCTTGCATGACTATTGAAAAAAAAAATTTTGTGGCGTTGGGCTAGGCACAGCGAAGGCTTTTGAAACCTTGCGGGGCAGCGACGCAGGGGCGTCCCTTTTCATTTTGACGAGTCGAAACCCCTTGTCTGGCATGTGATGCCTCTCGATGGGCTGGGGGCTGTGCTGAGCCTTGGGAAACGGAGGGTCAGAAAAGCCCCTCTCGTTTATTTCGTACGTTGTCGCCAAAAGGAGCGCAAACTACCCCAAATTGACAAAGGAAAAAACCCGGGGAATAGTTTGGCAGGGATTAAAAAAATTTATGAAATTTTACGGTCGCCCCCTTTTCTTGAAATGACCACAAGCCTCTGTTGGATTGTTCAACCCAAAAAAAACAGGGGCACTGCAGATTTCCCCCCCAGAATTTGCGATGGTTTTATTTCCGAATGGGTTCCCCTACACCCCTGACCCATGTTCCCGGGAAAAGGTTTGTGCCCCGTGATGCGCTAAGTCGCTTTCCCCCTTTTGGTGTGAGCAATGCGATCTGCCCCCCGCGGAACAAGTGATGTGTGGAAAAACTTCCGGGGGGCCCCTTTAAAGGCCACTGAAATGCTGAGAGAAAAGAGGAAAAATACCCTCTCTCCCGTGTGCCCTTTTGGGTGTGGGGAGATGGCCGGTGGCCTGTATGAAAAAAAATTTAACCCTACGCAACAAGCCAAAATGAGTATCCCTGCATAAGGGTGTTTGTGGGGAGACAGGGTGATCATCCCCCCCATTTAAAACAGGGTTCTGGGTACATCAATGGGGGATCCGGGAATGGGCAGGATGAAGTCGCTGGCCGGTGTATGTATGGTGGCCCGGGGGTGGGCCAGATGTGAAATGGGTACGGACGTGCAGGATGTGGAAGTGGCCAGAAGTGGCCAGGCACCCGTGCAATGGTGGGAGCAGACCCCGGGAAACCCCCGGGGTGGCTGCATTAGATTTTGCTGGGCCTTCCCAAAAAGGTTTTTTTGGTTATCGTTTTATGTGTATTCAAAATTGTTAGAGGTGGCATGGTTCCCGGGTGTCGTCAGCTTTCCGTCATCAAAGGTTTAGGGGCGTGTTGCAACCCAGGGTTGCCCAGACCATTTTGCAGACAATGGAGCAGCCTTTGTTCCCAAAGAATTCGGGGGATTCCTGGTGATATTTTATAAGAGGGCTCACCTCGTCCCGTTCATCCCGCGCCAATGGGCGGCTGAGGCATGGGCGACAGCCCAAAAGGTCTATTGACGCTTGTGGAGGGTGACTGGTTTAACGCGCTTTTTCCGAATGTTGTTTTTGGCATGCGACGCCGTGTACTACTACGGGCAAGTCGCCCGCAGAGCGTTCTAGGTAGAAGGCTGGTGCGGTGCTGGTATGTCCCCCAGGCAAAATGCCAAACCGCAAGGCTAGGCCTCCACAGGAGAGAGCGACTTACAAGGTATTTTGCTCTGAAAAATTTGGTCTGGGTGAGAAATTTTGCCGAGGCCCCTGTGGGTTTCGGGGTGATCACCCGAGCGTTTTTGGGGCCCGTTCTTATTACGTGACCATTGAAAATGGGAGGGTTGGCGTAGACCGTGGACAAATGAGCGCAGAGCGCCCGTGAGTTGGTAAGTTGTGGGGTAACTGAGCCCCGGGTTTACACTACCCCCATGAATGAGTCCAGTGCAAAGATCGAGCGGAGATGCCCCCGGAGTGCAGGTACAAATGGCTTAGCAAAAAAATCTGCTCTTGCAAGTCCCCATGGGGGAGGAAAAGTAGGGGGCATGAGTTGTCTAAAAACCCCCCCCATGTCAGACAAAAACTATTACAGAGCTCTCCACCAAAGTACTGGCCCGTCGCCCTGCAACAACCCCTAGTCAGGATTCAATTAGAAGTCGCGGGCCCACAATATCTAAAAGGTTTACATGTGCTGTGCCCACCGGGGGGGGGAAGGGGTGTTGTGTATGATTGTATTCCTTTTGGTTTTGTTCCTTTTCCAAAAAGGGGAAAAAGGGCCCCTTTTGGGGTTTTTTCAAGTTGCGCTTTGGACCCTAACCTTTTGGTCTTGAAAAAAGGAGTTTTTTGGTTTGGTTGAAATTTGTTCCCCCCAAAATGTTTTTTTCCTAGCCCCCCCGGCTCCTATAATGTAGTCCCCCTCCCAGTCCCCAGTCTTGTTCTCTCCCTGAATAAAGAGCTGTTACACTAGAAGCTGTCTCCAGCCTGCTATGTCTAAGAGCTGAAATCACTGCTGAAATCACTAAAACTCATGCTACTACAATAAAGTTGGAGCCCAATCAATTCAAATGCTGCCTGAAGTAAAAAACACACATGTGATTAATTGAAAAAACTTTGGTGCAGTGGATGAATGATGGACTAGGTCTCCACAAAAAATTTTCTTTAGAAGCTGTCTGGCTTGTGTGTGGCAAAAATAAAACTGCTTCTTAAGCATCTGACATCCCTTTTGGAAATACTGTTAGGGTCATTATTTATCACATGGACTTGAGGGCACATAACACACACCGTTAATCAACGAAAATAGAGATGGCACAAACCCGCTTGTTCAGTGGCCCATACCGGTTTGCTTACTGGGTGAACAAGTGTTTGGCAATTCAAAGCCCCATCTTCTGTGTTGGAGATCCCACCCCGACGCAAGGGGCCACCTTCCCTGAGCTGTGTCCTCCAGGTACTGCCATTGAGTGCTTTGCCCACCAGAGGAGGCAAACTATGAAGTGCCAAACACCTATTCATCCAATCAACGATCCAGCAGGCACCACCAAATCAGCACTTCGTGCCCATCTCCAACAAAAAATCGTAAGGTGTGTCATGCACTATTTAAATATGCACCTCCACTCAGAAATTTGGTGGAAGTTGACAAGATGAAGGTGTGTCAAGCCCTGACTGCTTTGTCCTCAAGGCACAACTGAGGTTCAAGATGGGCCTTGACCAGTTGTCATGCCCTTAACTCCAGATAGTATTACACATGTTCCCTGCACTGTCCAAGAAAGCAACAAGGCATTGTCATATACATGTTCATTTGGGGCTGATTTCAGTTAGGAGAGCAAGTTTCAACAAAGCACCATATTCTCCCAACTTTTTTTTTTTAAAACGGAGCGTTTAGCAGTTCCGAAAGATGATTCTTCCAACCCATGGCACACTGTGGGTTAATTAATTTCATTTTTCATTACCCCCTATTAACTGTCAGTGCTGGGTAACAAAGGCTCGATTTAAAATGTATAAAGGCAGCATTCGTTCCCTGCAACAAACCCACAGGGCTCTCAGTTAGATTAAATCCCCATAAGGACCAGCGAGGCGAGAACAATGGAGCTTCTCAGCTCCAGAATGAAAGCAGGATTTTGATCTAATGCAACACGACTTACTTGCAGCTGGGATAGAATATCACATCTCCCCAGTAAAATGTAAACTGAGCTATAATCCCCAAACTGCATCCATTGTTCTTCTCAAAACCCGAAAGATGATGCATAATAGGATGCAAGCTGAGGATTTGATGGATATATTTTTAGCCTATTCAAATTTTAATTAGATCCATCAGCTTGCTGTCTAATTAGGATGCGTTTTATGTCATTAAGCATTAGAGATACTAGAAGGATGGGTGATGAGCAGTATATTCAGGTGAAAGTAGAAAAGATTTCAAATTAGGGGGAGGGTATATATATAATATATATATATATTTGTTTTCGTAGATTTTCACGGGTATAAAGGGATGCATGTTAGGGTGGATTCGGGTTTCTTCCCGTGTAAAATCTGGTAGGCTCACCTCTACAAAAACCCCGCCAAATTTCTTGCCAAACAACTCCAGCCCTATGCAGAATCCATCACTTCATACGTACAAAACTCGTTCCACTTCATAAAATTATAAAGAAACAAGACCTACAACCCAATGACCTACTCGTGAGCTTCGATGTTGTTTCGCTCTTTTACACAAGTGTCCCCTTCAAGAAGCCTTGACAGCTATCCAAACAAATACAACCCCCCAAGCACATCCTAGATCTGACCAACCACTGCCTAACCAACACATACTTCATCCACAATGGACAAAGATACAAACAGATAGAAGGAGCACCCATGGGTCACCCCTCTCACCGGTCATCGCAACCTATATATGGAACACTTTGAAAACCAACGCGTTACAGAAGTCCGAACATAAACCCAAACTCTGGCTCAGATATGTTGACGACACCTTTGTTATCTGGCCACACGGGAAAGATAAACTGAACAACTTCCTCACACATCTCAACAGCCTACACCCCAAAATACAATTCACTATGAAATAGAAGCCAACAACCAATTTCCCCTTCCGGGATGTCCTAATCTACAAAAAACCCGACGGCTCCTTAGGACATACCATCTACCAGAAAAAAACACATACAAACCGCTACTTAAATGCACAATCACACCACCACCCTGCACAAAACAACTCCGTAGCAAAAACCCTCATCTCCAAACCAAACGCCTCGCTGACAAAGACCACCTAAAAACTGAATTCACACTCTCCGAATGCTTTAATTGCAAACGGATTCCAAAAAAAACACCATCACCAAACTAATCCAAAAGAAACACCCCCAAGAACCAAGAAACAGAAGAGAACAACGGCACTGCCCTCCTCCCTTACATCAAAGGCACCACAGACAAAATCAGCAAAATTCTCCACAAACACAATATCAAGACAGCCTTTGCACCGACCAAAAAATAGCCAACATTTTAAGAAACCCCAAAGACAAGATTGAGCTAGAAAACCAAGGAGTCTACGAAATACCATGCAAAGTCTGCCCAGCCACATACATCGGACAGACAAACAGGAGAATAACGCACGCATCGCAGAACACAAGAACGCAGTCAAAAAAGAAGAAAAATCTTCCTCTCTCTTCCAGCACATAAAAACAACAGGTCATGAAATTGATTTTGAAAGAACCAAACTCATCTCCAAAAACTGAACACTTCAACAGTCGAATAATCATGGAAGCCATTGAAATAGAGAAACACCCAAACAACATGAATAAACGTGACGACACCTCCCGCTTGCCTGACACTGGAAACTAGCCCTGGTCAACAGACGACCCTCTGTCACAAAAGACTGACACCAGGTCCAAAAGGACACAAGATGCCACCCCCTTCCATCCACACCAAACAAAAAACCCAGCCCCTTTCCCCACAGATGAAACGAAACCACCATCCAATAACAAAACCACGACTGCACCATCTACTGCTACACCCCACTCCAGTCACCACATGGAGCACACTTACACACGCCAAAAAAACATTGGGAGACCACAGACACGTAGCCAGACCAAAATGAATTCACACGACACAGGACCCCACTCCACCAAAGCCCAGGATGCTGCCAGAACGCCCATCACCAAGGTCGTTAAGAAACAAAAGGTGATAGACACACACCCAGCACCTCACCCACACAGGATGTCTCTAAACAGCCATCTAACCCACCAGCAGTTAATCCCTTAACGATCGCCTCAGCCACACAGCAGATCACAAAAGAACAAAGGAACCTACAATCAGCAACAGAGCAAGCAACCACACACCCCAGCAGTATTTATAGAAGGACTTCAACTGAGATCACACTTTGTTTCAAGAAGAAAAAAGCCAGAACACCAGCCTGAAGATGACGAGTGAGACCTCGTCGAAACGTCCCCAAAAACAACCAGATTTCTACACGGGAAGAAACCCGAAATCCACCCTAACATGCATACCTATACCCGTGAAAATCTACGAAAACATATATATATAAAATATATAGTTCCCTCGTTGCCTCTGCAGCTTGAATAAAGTTTGTTGTGGAAGCCAACACTAACAGATTTAGTGCAAGGTTTTGTGGATTTCCATCCACTCAATGAAAAAATGTAGAGTATAATAATTTTTGGACTGTAGGCATATACCTGCAGTTTTAGAGGTCTGTGGGAGGGGTAGATGTTCATACTAAAACAAATCTGACAGTTTTGTAGAGGGCTGCGTACTGGATGGATGCTTGTATGCTTCTAGGAGAGCGATTCCCAACCTCTCTGAGTGGTCACCCCCCCCGTTTTCCCCGCTCACCCTTTCTTCCAATGCCTATATAATCCTCATTGTCCACCACATTCTGCCTTTTCCCAAATCCATGCCTAAGCATGTGAAATATGCCTATCAGTCACGGTGATATGAGGTTTTGAAGGTTTCAGGAGGAATGTTCCTGGTTGAACAGCTTATGAGGGGGGGGGGGGTGCCTAGTATTTTAACAACAAATCTTGTGCTCAAAAGAGGCACCTCAGCAAAATGTCCGATTTCTGCTTTGTGCATCTTTCCCCCCCCCTGGCTGATGGATGGGACATAAAATAACATGGTGTTAAATCATCTCCTTCCTAGGTATCCAGGCTTCTTCCTTAATTAATCTTTAATGCTATTTAATTGGTTGTCTGCCTCATGACAAGAAAAATGGTAAACACTCTTCAGAAATCGATTTAATTCTCCTTCCAATGAGCTTTTATTTTTAGGAACAAAAAATTTTTTCGTTTTCCCCCCCATCCCCGTTGGATGGGTATTTAGAACCAAGGGGAGAAGACCCCAATTTTTTGAAAGACCTGTTTAAGTTGAATTGTCGCTCACCAGCTGACTCCTTTTAAATCCAGCTCACTGTGGCATTTTTAAAACCACAAAGCAGACAGATGATGGCAATCCGGAAAATGTCACCCTGGGTTTTGGATGGGCAGTGGTGCAGCATGGGTGACCCAAAATCCAGAACAGGGCCCATAGGGGTGTGTGTGGTGTGTGTGTGGGTGTGTCTGAGCCAGGGGGTCTGGCTTCCCCCATACCCCACTGGCTCCTCCACTAAGGGGTTTGGGGGTTGGTGGGTGAAGCGAGGCACTGGATGTATGATTGGGGGAGCATGAAGCGGTGAAAATCTCACCCCTTTGCCTGACCCCCCCCTAACCCCTGGCACCCAGGGGTGGCACTTCAGACCACCTCTGGGGTGGGGGCCCCTCTCCACCCCCTACCTGTTTCTGCTTCCTGGGGCATGGGCACACTCAGTATAACCAGCCCACCCTGGCTCAGGAACCAATTGCAAACTATGCCGGCTCGCTGGCCAGACCATTCTCAGGGCAGGGGATGGTGGGCGGCCCTACGGCTAAATCCCTAGGGCCTCTGTTGCCCCTGTCACCTTAGATAGTGCCCCTTGGCACTGGGGCTCTTGAGGGATGGGAGGAAGCAGGCAGGCAGAACATGTCCATAAGAACAGAAGAACATAAGAAGAGCCATAATGGATCAGGCCAAGGGCCCATCTTGTCCAGTTTCCTGTATTTCACAATGGACCCGCCAAATGCTTCTGGGAGCATACAGGACTAGATATCTCTCTCTCCTGATACCACTCCCCTGCATCTGGCCCTTGAATACCCTGGTTTTAGCCTGGAGATTACACATCATCATGGTTTGTAACCTGTGATGGACTTTTCCTCCAGGAATCTGTCCAATCCCCTTTTGAAGGCATCCAGGCCAGATGCCATCACCACAGCCTGTTCCATAGACTAACAACGCACTGGGTGGAAAAATATTTTCTTTTGTCAGTTCTTACTCTCCCAGCCCTCAATTTGACTGTATGTCCCCTAGTTCTGGTATTTTAGGAGGGGGAAGAGCTTCCCTCTATCCACTTTACTCATGCCCTGCATTATTTTGTATGTCTCAATCATATCTGTCCAGGAGGCAGCTGCTGCGTCTTGGAGGTTGGGGGGGCAGGAGGAAGAAAAGGATTATGGACTGCACCCCCTAAAATATTGCATTGGGAAACTCCCCTTCATTGGCACCCCCCAAAATCCCCGAAATTTAGGGAAAAACAAAAAATTGAGGGCTGGGAAGTCGAATGAAAAAAGAAAAATTTTTTTTTCCCCCAGCGGGTTTTTTGTCTGCGGAATTTCCCTGCCAAAGGTTTGGGGTGATAACACGGGGCTTGGAGCCTTAAAAGGGGGTTTGGAAAATTTTCCTGGGGGAAAAAGTCCCACACAGGTTCCCAAACCATGATGAGTGTAATCCCCCAGGTTTTAAAAAACCGGGGTTTTTAAAGGGCCCAGATGCAGGGGGTGGTGTCAGGAGACAGAATCTAGTCTCCTGTGCTCCCAAACGCTTGGGGGGGGCCACTGTGAGATACGGAAGCGGGGACAAGATGGGCCTTTGGCCTGATCCAGCATGCTCTTCTTATGTTTTCTGTTTTAGGGAAACTGTTTCCCCTTCCCCTTCTTCCCCCCAAATCAAATAAAGACCCCCAGTCCCAAAGGGGAAACTATCTGAAGGTGACGGGGGGAAAAGAGGCCCTAGGGATTTAGCCGTGGGGTGCCCAGCGCATCACCTGCCCTGAGAATGGTCGGGGCCAGCGACCGTGCATGGGTTTGAAATTTTGGTTCCTGAGCCCTGGGGGGGCTGCGGGTTTTTAAAACGGGATTTCCCCACTCCCCAGGAAGAAACCACAGGTTGTGAGGTGGGAGGGGTCCCCACCCAGAGGTGGCTGAAGTGCCCCCCCCCGGGGGTCCATGGGTTTTTATGGGGGGGCAGGCAGAAGGGGTTGAGATTTTGCACCTGCTTCTGCTCCCCCCAATCATACTTTCCGTCCCTCCTTAAACCCCAACCCCCAAAGCCCCTTTCCCAGGGAGGACCCAGTGGGGTTCTGGGGGGAAACCCAAAACCCCCCCTGGCCAAAACACACACACACACACACACCACCCCACAACCTATTTTGCCCTGTTCGGGGATTTGGGTCACCCATGCTGCCCACTGCCCATCCTTTAAAACCAGGTGACTTTTTTCCTGGAAATTCCCCATCAGTCTGTCTGTTTTTTGGGGCTTCTAAAATGCCCAGTGAGCTGGATTTGAAAGGGGGTCACCCTGAGGGGAGACGCACATTCAATCTTAAAAACGGGGTGTTGGGCTTTTCCCCCCCCCCCCCAAAGGGAAAATTTTTGGGCCCCCCTTTTTTCCCCCTGTTCCTTAAAATTTTTTTTTCCCCCCCCCCCCCATCCCCCCCCAACCCCGGTTTTGGGGGGGGAAAAACGATAAAAATTGTTTCGTTTTCCCCTAAAAATAAAACAAGCTCATTGGAAGGAGAATTAAATCGTTTTCTGAAGAGTTTTTTTCCCATTTTTTATTTTCATGAGGCAGAAAACCAAATTAATAGCAATTAAAGTTAATTAAGGAAGAAGCCTGGAAACCTGGGAAGGGAAAAGGATGATTTAACACCATGTTATTTTTGTCCCATCCATCAGCCAGGGGGGGGAAAAAGTTTTGCCCCAAGCACATGGGCTTTTGCTGGTGCCTCTTTTAGCACAAGATTTGTTGTTAAAATCTGGGCACCCCCCCCCCCCCTCATAACTGTTAACACGGGGAAACATTCCTCCTGAAACCTTCAAAACCTCATACCCCCCCGTGACTGTTTGGGAATTTCCATCCCTTAGGCCTGGATTTTGGAAAGGCGGGGAATGAGGTGGACAATGAGGATTAAAAGGGTTTGGGGGAAAAAAGGGGGAGCGTGGAACGGGGGGTGACCACTCAAGAGGGTTGGGAAATCCTCTATAGAAACCCCAAAAAAGCATCCACCCAGTACGCACCCCTCTCCCAAAACGGGTCAATTTGTTTTATTTGAAAAATTCCCCCCCCACCAGACCTCTATACTGCAGGTATATGGCTAAGCCCTAAAATTATTATACTCTAAAAATTTTTTATTGAGTGGATGGAAACCCAACAAAACCTTGCACAAAATTCTGTTAGTTTTGGTACCCACAACAAATTTTTATTAAAAGCTGCAGAGGCAACGGGGGAACTATATATTATTATATATGTTTTGTAGTTTTTTTTCCCACGGGTAAAGGTATGTTTTTTAGGTGGATTCGGGTTTTTTTCCCCCGTGTAAAAATCGGGTTTGTTTTGGCGACTTTTCGACAAATGTCCATCGTCATTTTAGGCTGGTGTTCTGGCTTCTTTCTTTTGAAGAAAAAGTTTTGATCCCCAGTTGAAGCCTTCTAAAAATATGCGGGGGGTGTGTGGTTTGCTGCTCGGGTTGTGATTGTGGGTTCCCTTTGTTTTTTTGGTGATCTGCTGTGTGGTTTGAGGCGATCGTTAAGGGATTAACTGTTGGGGGTTTTTGGGAGGGCTTTTTTAAGAGACATCCTGTTGGGTGGGGTGTTTGGATGTGTGTCTATCGGGCCCTTTTGTTTTTTAACGCCTTTGGGTAAAGGGGGCTTTTTGGCAGCTTCCGGGGCTTTGGTGGAGTGGGGTCCTGTGTCTTGTGAATTCTTTTTGGGTCTGGTACGTGTCTGGGGTCCCCCAAATGTTTTTTGGGTGTGTAAGTGTGCTCCAGTGGTGACTGGAGTGGGGTGAAAGGCAGTAGTGGTGCAGTCGGGGTTTTGTTATTGGATGGGGGTTTTTTTCGTTTCATCTGGGGGAAAGGGGTCGGGGTTTGTTTTTTTGGGGGTGGAGGGAAGGGTTTGGGGGCCCATCTTGTTTCCTTTTGGCCCTTTGTGTCAGCTTTGTAAAGACTCGTTGTTGACCAGGGTATTTTTCCAGATGTCAGGGCAAGGGGGAGGGTCGTCACGTTTATTTTTTTTGTTTGGGTGTTTTCTATTTCAAGGGTTCCATGATTTTCGACTTTTAAAGGTTTTTCGGGTTTTGGAGATGAGTTTGGTTCTTTCAAAATCTTTTTTTCATGACCTGTTTTTTTATGTGCGGGAAGAGAGAGGAAGATTTTCTTTTTTTTTGACTGCGTTTTTGTGTTCTGCGATCGTCCCGCTTTTTTCCCTCGGTTTGGCCCTGTCCGATGTTGTGGGGGGGCTATTTTTGATGGTTTTTTGGGTAGACTTTTGGGTTTTTTCTAGTCAATCTTGTCTTTGGGTTTTTAAAATTTTGGCTTTTTTTTTTGGTCGGTGAAAAAGGGCTGTTTTTGAATTGTGTTTGTGGAAAATTTTTGGGTGATTTTGCCCTGTGGTGCCTTTGATGTAAGGGAGGAGGGCAGTCCCGTTTTTCTTTTCTTTTTCTTGGTTCTTGGGGGGGTTTTTTTTTGGGTTATTTTGGTTTAAGGGTTTTTTTTTTGGAAACCCCCGTTCGAAATTAAAGCATTCGAGAGATGTGAAATTCGTTTTTAGGTGGTCTTTGTCGGGCGGGGCCTTTTTGGTTTTCGGGAAAATAAAAGGGTTTTTGGGCTACGGAGTTAAATTTTGGGGGGGGTGGTGGTTGTGATTGGGGATTTAAAAAGCGGTTTGTATGTGTTTTTTTCTGGTAAAAGGGTATGTCCTAAGGGGGGCCGCGGGTTTTTTGTGGGATTAGGACACCCCGGAAGGGAAGTTGGTTTTGGTTTCTTTTTCATAGTGAATTGTATTTTGGGGTGTAGGCTGTTGAAGTGTGTGAGGAAGTTGTTCATTTTTCTTTCCCTTTTTGGGGCCAGATAACAAAGGGTCTTTAAACAATCTGAGCCAGAGTTTGGGTTTATGTTGGGGAACTTCTGAAACCGCGTTGGTTTCAAAGGGGTTCCTTTAATGGGTTTTGGGGATGCCGGGAGAGGGGTGTTCCCATGGGTGCCCCCTTCTATCTGTTTGTACCCTTTGTCCATTGTGGATGAAGAAAGTTTTGGGTTTTGGCAGGGGTTTTGGTCAGATCTGGGATGTGTTGGGGGGGTTGGGTTTTTTTTGGTGTGGTTAGCTGTAAAGGGCTTTTTAAAGGGACACTTGTGTGAAGAGGAACAACATCAAAGCTCACGATTTGGTCTTTGGGTTTTGTAGTCTTGTTTCTTTTTTAATTTCTTTTGAAGGGGAAAGAGTTTTTACGTATAAAAGTGATGGATTTTGCATAGGGGGAGTGTTTGGCAAAAAATTTTTGGGGAGGTTTGTAGAGGTGCCCCCTCCCAGATTTTCTACCCCGGGAAAAAACCCGAACCCCCCTTAAAAAAGCTACCTTACCCGTGAAAATTTACAAAACAAATTATAATATATATTTTATATACCCTCCCCCTATTTAAAAATCTTTTCTACTTTCCCTGAATATATTTGCTCATAAACCCATCCTTCTAGAAATCTCTAATGCTTAATGCCCATAAAACGCATCCTAATTAGACAGCAAGTGATGGATCTAAAAAAATTGAATGGGAAAAAATATTTTCCACCCAAATCCTCACCTTGCTTTCCAAATTTATGCTAATTTTTTTGGGTTTTAGAAGAACAAGGGGATGCATTTTGGGGGATTATAGCTCATTTTAAACATTTTTATTTGGGGAAAGATGGGTTTATTCAATCCCAGCTGCAAGTAATCGTGTTGCATTAATCAAAACCCTGCTTTCATTCTGGGGGGTAGAAGCTCCATTGTTCTCCCCTCGCTGGCCCTTTTTGGGGGATTTAATCAATTTGAGAGCCCGGGGTTTTGTTGCTTTGGAACAAAAATGCTGCCTTTATAATTTTAAATCGAGCCTTTTCCCTTCCAGAAATGACATTTAAATGGGGGGATAATAAAAAGCAGAAATTTAATTAACACAGTGTCCCCATTTTTTTGGAAAAATCATTTTTCGGAACTGCAAAACCCGCTCCTTTTTAAAAAAAAAAAAATTTTGGGGAGAAAAAGGGTTGTTTTTTTGGGAAACTTGTTTCCCCCAAACTAAAAATCAAAAACCCATAAAACATTTTTATATGACAATGCCTTGTTGCTTTCTTTGGACAGTGCGGGAAACATGTGGGGAAAAAATTTAATTTTTGGAAATTTAAAAGGGAAAGCAAGGGGGTAAAGGGGGCCCCATCTTGAACCTCAGTTTTGCCTTAAAGGAAAAAGCAGGTCAGGGCTTGACACCCCTTCATCTTGTAAACTTCCCCCAAAATTTCTGAGTGGGGGTGCATATTTAATATGCATGACAAAACCCTTAATTTTATTTGGAGAGGGGCACGAAGTGCGATTTGGTGGTGCCTGCTGGATCTTTTGATTGGATAATAGGTTTTTGGCACTTCATAGTTTTTGCCCCTCTGGTGGGCACGCCACTCAATGGCATACCTGGGGGGACACAGCTAAAGGGAAGGGGCCCCATTGCGTCGGAGGGGACCCCAACACAGAAGATGGGGCTTTGAATTGCCAAACATTTTGTTACCCAGAAAAGCAAACGGGTAGGGGCCATGAACAAGGGGTTCGTGCCCATCTCTAGTTTCAGTTGTTTAACGGTGTGTGTTATGTCCCCTCAAGTCCATGTGATAAAAAATGACCCTAACAAAATTTCCCAAAGGGTATTCAGATGCTTAAAGAAGCAGTTTTATTTTTGCCACACACAAAGCCAGACAGCTTCAAAAAGAGAGATTTCTGTGGAAAATTAGTCCTCATTCACCCAAATGCACCAAGTTTTTTAAATTTAAATTCAGCATGGTGGTTTTTTACTTCAGGCAGCATTTAAATTTGGGAATTGGGCTCCAACTTTATTGTGTAGATGGTTTTAGTGATTTCAGCAGGATTTCAGCCCCTTAGACATAGCAGGGGGAAAGACGCTTCTTAGTGTAACCCCTTTTAAAATTCAGGGAGAGAAAAAGACGGGGGGCCCCCTGGGTGAGGGGCTACTTTTAATAGGAGCCAGGACTGGCTGGGAAAAAGATCTTTTTGGAGGAAAAAAATTAAAAAACCAATCACAAAGCTCCCTTTTGGCAGAGACCAATAGGTTTGGGGGATCCCAAAAGCAGCAAATTGAATAAACCAATAGGTTTTTCCCTTTTGGAAACAGGAACAAAACCCCCAATAGGAATACAATCACTACACAAACCCCTTCCCCCCCCTGGTGGGCACAGAAACATGTTTTCCCTTTTTGGGATTTTTGGGGGGCCCCTGCGACTTCAAATTGATATCCTGACTACGGGGGTTGGGCGGGGGCTTGAGGGGGCAGTAACTGGGGTGGAGAGTCTACTGTAATAGTTTTGTCTGACATGGGGGGGTTTTTTAAGAAAAATTCATGCCCCTTGATTTTTCCCTCCCCCCCAAATGGGGGAACTTTGCAAGAGCAGATTCATTTGCTAAGCCATTTGCCCCCTGCATCCGGGGGCATTTTCCGTTTCTGATCTTGCAGCTGTGATCATTAAATCGGGGGGTAGGGGTCACCCTGGGGCTCGGTTATCCCCCCAACTTACCAACTCACGGGCGCCCCCTGCGCCCCAGTTGGCCCAAAGGTCTACGCCAGCCCCTTTGCCATCTTCAATGGTCACGTAATAAGAGACTGGCCCAAACGCTTGGTGATCACCCCTTGAAACCCAAGGGGCCCTCGGCAAAATTTTTCTCACCCAGACCAAATCTTTCGGAGCAAAATACCTTGTAGGGGTCGCTCTTTTCCTGTGGGGGTGTCTACCCCTTGGGGGGTTTGGCATTTTGCTTTTTGGGGTGGGAAATAGTCCAGCCCCGCACCAGCCTTCTCCCTAGAACAGCTCTGCTGGGGGATTTGGGCCCCGTAGTAGTAACGGCGCCCGCATGCTGCAAAAAAAACTTTTGGGGAAAATGCGCGTTAAACCAGTCACCCCCCAAACAAGGTGCAATAAAACCTTTGGCTGTCTGCACCATGCGCTCACCCGCCCTTTGGACGCCGGGATGAACAGGACGAGGTGACCCCCTCTTATAAAATTTTCACCCGGGGAATGCCCCAAATTTCCCTGGGATAAAAAGGCTGCTCCATTGCCCTGCCAAAATGGTCTGGGAAAACCCGTTTTTTTGCGAACAGCTGTCTAACGTTTTGTTTGAGGGAAAGTGACGGGAACCCGGGAAACCCCATAGCCCCTCTAACAATTTGAATACACATCAACGAAAACCCAAAAAAAATTTTTCCCTTGGGGAAGGGCCCCACAAAATCAAAAGTGCAGCCACCCACCAGGGTGCCCGGGTCTGTTTCCCCCCAAAGGGGAAACTGGTGCTTGGAACTTCTGGGCCACTTCCGACCCCCCTTTGCACGTCCGGTCCCCCATTGTTAAACATCTTGGTTTCCACCCCCGGGCCACCATACATAGCCCCGGGGCCAGCGACTTTTTCCTGACCTTTCCCCGGATCCCCAAATTGCAGTGTACCCAAAACCCCTTTTTTTCCAGGGGTGTGGGATGTCACCCTGTCCCCCCCACAGAAACACCCCTTATGCAGGGATAGCTCATTTTGGCTTGTTGCGTAGGGTTAAATTTTTTTTCATACAGGCCCCCGGGCCCAAATCTCCCCACACCCAAGGGGAGCCACACGGGGGGGAAGGGGGGGGTATTTTTCCTCTTTTCCTCTCAGCTATTTCAGTGGCCGTTACGGGGCCCCCCCCGGGAAAAGTGTTTCCAATCATCACTTGCCCCGCTGGGGCAAGGATCGCATTGCTCCCCACCGGGAAGGGGGAAAGCGATTTTAACGCATAAAGCGGGGCACAAACCTTTTCCCTGGAAACATGGGTCAGGGTGTATGGAACCCATTCAGGAATATAGCCATCGAAACATTCGGGGGGAGAGAATCTGCAGTGTCTGTTTTTTTCGGGTTTAAACCCAATCCTAACAGAGGCTTGTGGTCAGTTTCAAGGAAGAAAGGGGGCGACCTTTTTAAAATTTAGTCATAAAACTTTTTAATCCCTGCCACTATTCCCGGGGTTTTTCCTTGTAAAATTTGTGGAGTTTGCGCTCCTTTTGGCCCGACAACGTACGAGAATAAACCCGAGATGGGCTTTTCTGACCCACCCGTTTCCCCTATGGCTCAGCACAGCCCCCACCCCATACTGAGAGGATCACATGCCAAAACAAGGGGTTTTTCGACTCGCCCATAATGAAAAAGGGAAAGGGGCTCCTGTTTGTCGCTTCCCCCGAAAAGGTTTCAAAACCCTTTAGCTGTGCCTGAGCCCAACGCCACACATTGTTTTTTTTTATTAGTCTATGAAAGGGTTTTCTGCATTAAAGCTTTCTGAGGTGGGGAAAAGAATGTTTAAAAGGAAAAAAGGGTACCGGGAAGGGATGTAACCCCCGTTTTTTGGTTCGTGGGTGTGGTGCCTCAGAAAATGGTTTTAATTTTAGAGTCAGTGGGTATGCCCGGGGCATCAATTTTAAAACCCCCAAAAACCCAAACAAGGGCACCCCAAAACTGCATTTTTTTTTTAGCTGAAGCCCCACCTTTTTAAAATTTTGGGATAAACACCCCGGGATACACCCAACCATTTTTCCGGGGGAAACTTTCCCAGCAATCAGAACACCCTAAAAAAAAGGGAAAACCCCCCAGGCAGCCCCCTTTTAAAAAGGCGCCCCTTTTGCCCCTTTAAAAAAATCCCGGGGGGCCCAAAACAAATTTCCAAAGAAAATCTTTTTACTCGAAAAAGCCCCTTTGTGTGTTACGATAGTTGTGCTTTTTTGCAGATTGCGGAGTCACTGGGCAGCTGTGGTAAGCTTGTCCCAAGGTCAAGTTGGCCCCCGGGAAAATTTTTTTCCCCGTTTGGTTTTTTGCCAATTTGGGGTTTTCAGGGGCCAAATGGCATTTTCCCCCCTTGGGCTTGAGTCGGGATTGGGGCCACCCGGGGGCCCCACTCTAAGCCCAATTGGGGGGCCCCCTTTTAAATAAAAACCCCAATTTTAAACCACTGAAGAGTTCGGCAAATTCCTGGCCAAACCCAATTTCCCCAAAACTTGGGGAATTTTTTGGACTGAGTTGACCCCTGATATCACAGTCCCAAGGGGGAAACCAGTCCGTCCCCAAGGCCATTGGGGCGCCCCCCCCTTTGCAATCACCAATTTAAGCACGGGAATTTTTCTCCCGGAAAATTGGGTACCCTAACCGAACACATTCCAAAATGGGGAATGGGGCCCCGGGCCGTTATGATTGAAAGGTTGCGGGGAATGGTTCCAGGGGGGGAAAATTTTACCCCCGGGAAAAGACCCCCTTTGCAGTCGGGGTCTAAAACAATGGTGAAAAACAGACCCAGAATCCACCTCCATGTCGCAGGGTTTTGCCCTTTAAATTTCCTCTGATGGATTTTTGCCTTGCGCGGGAAATGAAAGGCCCCTCTCCGTTAAACTCGGGTTGAGAAAATTTTGCGGGTCGTCCAGGAAAAGAGTTGGTGGATGATCTATACCGTTGTTTAAAAAGGTAAACCCGTTTTTCCAGCGCACCGACCTACGGGCCCCTTTGGCGATTTTCCCCTAAATTTCCAAAATTCCCTGCACGTAGCATCACGAAAATGGCAGTTTTTCCGCTCATGGTTTTCCCCCAAACACCCCGGGAAAGCGCCCCCGGCGATTTTTTGGGGCCCGTGCATCCCCTGAGGGCACCAACTGGGACACCACAGGAATGGGCTCGGGTTTGGGACAAAGCCTCTTTTTTTTTTCCAGGCAGGGGGCACCCCTCTCCCCCCCGCTTCGGGCCTTGCAACTGGCATTGAGCTTTTCCCCTGTTTCCATAATTCTCTGTGGCGGTGGCCTCTTTAAAGGGGGGGAAAGGGTGACTTTTCCCTTTGCCACAATGCGCCTTTGGGCTTTTTTGTGCTAAACCCCCCAACAAATCGATTAAAGGGGGGGAAGTGTCTTCAAATTTGGGAACCCACAGGTGAGAAAAGCCCCCCGGATTCCGCCGGAAAATGAAAGCCAAGTTTTCTTGGCTTGCTGTCCCTTTTCTGGTACTTCCTTTCCGCCATCCCAATTTGGGTTTTTGGGGTAGGTGCCAAATGGCTTGCCCAGGGGGTGGGGCAAAAAAATGTCTGGGGAGTGATTCTCACTCGCTTTGGGGGGCGAGCGTCCCCTTGGGCCAAACTTTGAAGGTCTCCGCCCACAGCAACTCGGGAAACGTGGCCCTTCTTTTGCTGGAAATCAGTGATTCCTTAAACCACCCGAAAACTCGAAGCTTCAACATAGTCCCCCCAATGGGGGGCTCCGATGGCGGGAAGGGCCCCCAAAAACCCGTGAAATTTCCCTTTTCCCCAGGGGGGCGGGTCTTCCAAACCGGCTGGTGATTTCTTGTTCCCCACTCCGACCCGGGGACCCCTGAGTCAGTGTGGTGATCCTCCCCTTCTCCATTCCGGCCCCCACCCTCTCGCCAGTGTAGTAGCGTGGGTTTTAGTGATTTCCCCGCATATTTAAACTCTTAGCATACAGGCTGGAGACAGCTTCTGGTGTAAAAAGCCCCTTTATTTAGGGAGGAAAAAAGTGGGGACCCGGGGGGAAAGGGGACTTTTATAGGACCAGGACTGGCTAGGGGGAAAAGGGTACATTTTGGAGGGGAAAAATTAAACCCCAAACACAAAGCTGCCTTTTGGCAGGGGACCAAAAGGGGTTGAGGATCCCAAAAGCAGGGAATTGAATAAACCCCAAAAAAAGGGCCCGTTTTTCCCTTTGAAAGGAACAGAAAACCCAAAAGGAATACAGACAGGGAAACCCCCCCAGTTAACTTTTTTTTTCCAGGGGAGCAAAGTATTTTTTAAAAAGGGAGCTCTCTTTATTTTCACAGCTGGGGACACCAAAACTTCTCCCCGGGGGCATGTCCACTCGCTATGCTGCCTTGGGGGGGTTTTGTGCATCGCAGGCCAAAATTAAATTAAAATGTCCCCATTTTATCAGGATAACAAAATGGAAAATTCTGTTCAAAATGCTTCGAATCCGGGCTAGAGACAGGCAGCAAAAACAAAGCTCCAACCTCATATCATGGGAAAATCCCTAAAAAACCCCCCAAAACTGGCCACTGTTGGGAATGAGGATGCTGGATGGTGGCTGTTCAAGAATTTCAGTCCCGTAAAAAGGCTGTATGAAAGACAATCAGCCTTTCCTTGAGGAAAATTTTCCAGGGCAAACCTTTTTCCCCCCCCCAAAATTAAGGCAGGCAGCGGTTTCATGGGTTTACCGCTAGGGAAAAAATCCCGGGGGAAACAACACTTAGAAATAAAAAGGATAAAATTTCACAGGGGTTTGCGTCCAAAAGCCATCCTCACTCGTGAAATTTTATTGGGGGTTTTGTCTAAATTTCTGTAAGTAAATTTTCCCAAATTTTCATCTTTTTTCTCTAAAATTTGGGCCCGCGTGGGAGTTAGGCACCCTTTGGGTTTTGTCTTTTTTGGGCCTTTTTGGGTGATGTCTTAGTGGAAAATCCCCGCAGACCATTTCAGTTGTTTGCTTTTTTGGGAAACGAGGCATACCCTTTCTCCGCATCGTCTAGGCCCTTGGGGGGACTAAAAATGAAACAGTCTCCCCCTTCATTCATCTCCCTATCCCCGAGAAATATAGGAAATGAGCAGGGGGGTTCAATATGCCTTTTTTCCTTTTTCTTTATCAAAGCACTGATGATCTGTTTAAATTAAAATCCCTGTTATTTTTTTCCTTTTTTATTTAATGTCTCAAGGAGACCCAAAACCCACTGGGTTTCCATGAACCCAAAAAGGGATTCAAAATTTTAAAAATGTTCATTAAAAAATTTTCAAACAGTGTTCCTGGCCTCAGGGCGCTAAAAAACATTTGGGTTTAGGGTTCCTAAATAAAAAAAACCCCCTGAGAAGACTTTCCAGAAGGGGTTTGTTTGCTCATATAATAATTTTTCATCACAAAAACGGGTTTGAATTTTACCCTTTGGGAAAAAGCTGGTAGCCAGGGGAAACGCTGTAACAAGGGGGGTTTTTCAGCATCCCCCGTAACCCGCCTCCAATAACAAATTGGTGCAGTGTTTTTTGGGCCCGGTGCAGTTTCCCAAAAAACTTTTTAGAGGGAGCCCCAGATATTTGGCATTACGGGAAACTAGCCGGGGGGTTTTTAAACCCGGGTGGTTACTTCACGTTCCCTTCCCCGAGCCGAGGGGAACTTTCCTCCATGGTTTAAATCGGTTTTTAAAACGGGGTCCCAGAAGTTGGGTTGAAAAAAATTTCCCCACCCCCAGACGGGAAAACCTCACCCCCCCTTGGAGTGCAAATTCAGGGGGGGTGGTCGGGGTGAACTCGGATTGACCCCACAAGGACGTGAGGGTTCCCTTTCCTTTTAACTCGGGTTGAACCCCCCAAGGGAAAAAGTGAGGTTTTCCCTTTCCCTTTTTAAATCGGATTTTACCCCCAAAAAGGACATGAGGTTTCATTCCTTCGAAACGGTCTCCACGGGGCCCCAAATGCAGCGGGGGGAGGGAAGTGAAGTATCCAGCCAAAAAACGTGTCATGGGAAGGGCCCGTTTTAGATCTCTCCAGGGAAAGGGGACACAGAAACCCTAGATTTTTTTTTCAAAATTTTAAATCCTATCGTCACCCAAGGGCCTTTTTTCACGACCCCCCAAGATCCCCCTGGCCACCCTTTAAAATTTTGGGCCAAGATCTTAGGGGGTTTCCCGCTCTTCCCTGTCCCCACCCCCCCCCCGCACTTTCCCGGTTGCCCGGCTGCCTGAGGGAGGGAGAAAAAAAAAAAAAAGAAAAGAATGCCTTCTTACCTCCGTTCCCGTTTCTGGGGCCCGCATTCAGATCTCTTAAAGGGGCAGGGCGCAAAAAAAAAACAAAAAAGAAGCCAGGAGAGCCCCGCACTCCCCTATCCTTTCACCCGGGCAAAAAAATTTTTTACATCCAAAAAAAAGGGACAAGAAAAAATGCCCTTTTTTTCGCGCTAAAGTGGGCGGGGGCGCACTTTAAATTGTTGCAAAACCGGACTGGGTTTGGGGAAACATTTTAAAGGGGCCAGACCTTTTCAGCCCCTTTGCCCGGGGGAGTTAGGGGTCAAGTAAAAAACGCCCCCAAGTTTTTAAGGGGGGGAAAAGTGAGGTAAACCTTTCTTTAGAAATGCAGGGCCAAACCCCGAAAAATATTCAAGGGGGCCCCAGTTTGGATTTGGGAAACCCCCAGTGAGGCCCGGGGAGGCCATTAGGGGGGGGGAGGAAAAAAGAAGGGGAGGCCCGAAAATTTTTTTTAGTGCAAAAAAGGGGGAAGGGGAAAGGGAGGGGTGTGAAAGGATATCAGAGAGAAAGAACAAAAACACATCCCCCACACTTTTTCCCCGCCAAAAAGACCCGTTAACAACTGTAAAACCTGCTTCTTTCCCTTTTCACCACCATTATGCACGAATCTGTTTAAAAATCAACAGCTTGTTTTTAGTTCAGGGGGCCTCTCTTTTTACTGTAAACAAGAAAAACCCTAGTTCAAAAACTTTTAAATTTTATATTGTTAAAAAAAATTTTCCCCCCCCTTCTCCTTCCCCCGGAGAGCCCCCTTTTGGGAAACAAACTCACTAGCCGAGATGTTTTTTTTTTAAAATTTCCCAAAAATCTTTATTGGGAAAAAGACGCAGCCCCTTTTTCTTCAATAGCCAAAAAGGCCCCCCAGTCCAGCGGCAGTGGCCCCGACCTCTGACCAAAGATCATGATCCGTGACTCTTCCCTTGGGGAAACCCAACCCCAAGAGAAGACCCCCAATAAAATTTATTCCAGGCAGTCCAAACTTTGGCCCTTCCCCCGATGTTTTGGACCCAAATTTCCCCCAGTCCTTTGTCATTAGGCAATTTAAAGGGTTTGAAATTTTGGGGGTTGTGGTTTCCCAAAAAATCAGGGGGCCGAAAAATTTTTGGGCATGGCCCGTAGCTGCCTCTGAGGCCATGGCGTACACCCGGGGAAAAGCCTCAGGATATAGAGGCAAAATTTTACTAGTACAGATGGCCGGCTGCAGACTTAGGGAAAAGGTTTCCCCCTATACCAATTTATGGGAATCAAAGGCGTAGGAATCTACAGGGTCCTGGGCCGGGTTTTCTTGAGTTTTTTTTGGACATGTCCCGACAATAGTTTCCCCCAAAACTTTTTTATTTGAGGCCCCGAAGAACCGGGGGTTTTTCTCTGGCCAACAAAACCCTTTTCCAAAAATAAATGACCTGCCCGGAGTATGTTTTTGGGCCCGTCCCCCATTTATCTCTCGCCTCAAAGCCCTTTAGACACAAATTTCAACACTACGCCCTGATTACCCCATCAAAAGCCCATTTTGAAGCCATAAAAACCCCCTCCCCATGGGTTTAAATCTCCCCTTTAGTTGTGCGCCCTTTTAAAGGGTTTCCCGGTAGACCCGTAAAATTTTGTTGCCTTTTTCTGACCCGTCTTCGAGATACCTCCCAAAACATTAAAGTTTTCCTCCCACCCTTTTAAAACACCTGTAGATCCCCCTCACAGATTTATCCCCACCAAATATTCTACTCCAGCCCAATTCCAAAGGCCCCACCTCTCTCAAAAAAACCAACCCAGGCAACACCCCACCCTTAGGGGGTTTTCGTTGTTGCCCAACCCTTTCCCAGTTTTTTTAAGGTTAATGTCCCCAAAGTTTTACATTGCACAAAAATCTGGGCCTTTTCTATGCCCCGATCGGGCATCTCACCCAAAGACCTGCTACACCCTGTGTCCACCAAAGCCTTCAGCTTTTCTTCATTAAATAGAGTCCCTTACTTCGGTCCCTTTTATCGCGGGTTATCACCATCCCGCTTGGGGCCCGGGACGGGAAAAAATGTTTCTCCAGGTTTCCCTTTCGTGACGATGGGGGTTTCCCTCCCAACCACACCCCCTGAACTGGGGGTTTAAGTGGGATGACAAATTCCCCCCCCTGGGCTCGGGAAAATTTCTCATCCAGTTTTTTCGTTCCCAAAACAAGTGCCTGTGGGTAAGGGGTCACCGCAATGTGCCAATTTTAAACTAAAAGGGAAGGGGTGCCCAAAATGCCATTTGCCCCGTACATTCCCCATGAAGTCAGGGAACGCAGGGGAGAGAGATTAAAAAAACAAAAAGCCTCAAACTTAGTCATAATTTCATTGAAAGGCCCAAAATTGAGGGAGATACGAATAGAAAAAATGGAAAAAGGGTTTGGGCCAAAAAAAAAAACCGGGGAACGAAGGAGGAATTTTAGTGTTTCACGAAACAAAAGGGCCCTCAATCAGGGCCCAGGGTACAAAGGGCAGGGACATACCCGGGACAAGACCCAATGACCGCGAGCGAAAAGTGATCACAAAAAGAAAGTCAATCGGGGGAAAAAGGGGAAAAAATGTGAAGAAAACCCTCCCGGACAAACAATTTACCCCCAGGGTGATTTTTCTTCCCCAACCTTTTCATAACATAAAAAACCAGGCCCCCAAATGTGGGGCCTTTTACTGGGCAATTTTCCTGAAAATGACCCCCCCCTGACCACAATCAAAACAGGCAATTTGGTTTTTCTTTTTCCCGGACTCCTCTCCCCCCACCCCCCACCCCCCCGGCAGATGGTTTTTCTTGTTTTCACTTAAAAATCCTCCTTATCAGCCTTTGGTTTTTTTGCTCTTAGCAAAATCCACGGGGGGCTGGATTCAGTGTAACCCTTTCCCCTTGTCCCCCGGGCTTTCCCCGTGTTTTCCTTTCCCCTTTTTTGTTTCCCGGGGCAAAGCAGAGCCAGCCCCCTCCTGCAGCATTGTAAAATTTTTAGCAACTTGATTGGGGCTTTTTCCCAAAGAAATTGGGGTGATGCCTCATCACCCAAATTTCCCCTGTTGCAACCCCAAAGTCAAAAGTAAGCTGCTTGGGGATTATTTGATCCACAAACGTTTGAAAACCATGAGGTTGGTTCAGACATTTTTATGGCATTGGCAAAATATTTCTCTTTCACCCAGCCCCCGCATTAGACCCCTTTTCCTTTCTTAACTCTGAAAAATTTTTTTCCCGGGAGGCTGCTTTTAAGAAAAGGGCTAAGAAAATTCATAATAGGCTCTTTACCTCCGGGCCTCCTTAGTGTTAGGGGGCCCTGCCCGACCCCCTTTTAAAGGCACTGAGGACTAAGGGCTAAGGAACTTCTAAAGAACCATAAAGGGTGGCCAAATTCCTCCACAGCCTTTCAGGAAAGTGATTTAGCACTTCAGGGATTCTTTCACTCTCCCCGAGGCTGGCCCGGCCCGTATGGGAAAGTTCCCCTGGAATATTAGGGAATTTTTTAAACACATCCCGCAAGCTTCCTGTGGGGCTTTTTGGGGAGTGATATTTCACTCTTTCTTTCCCGCCCCGGGAAAGCCCTGCAAGAGGGGGGAAATGGGGCTCCCTAAAATTAACATGCAGGAAGCGGTGGCTGCCCATCTTGTCCTTCCAAACAGGGCAAGGGCATGTCCGAGGAAAAGGCAAGGGAAACCCCTTTTTCCCCCCCAGGCACGAGGGGAGGTTCCCGGAAAAACAAGCTGCAGGGTATCTTTCATTTTCCCTCCCCCCGCTGGTGCATGTCCACGTAAAAGAAAAACCCTCCCGGGGAAAATCCCCCTCAAGCCAATGACAGGCTGACACATAGGGCACCACACAAAATCTGTAACTCCCCCCTCTTACAGCTAAAAAAGGTGGCCTTTCGCCCGCTCAGGGGAAAAAAAGGCATGGGGCGTGACATGTTGAACCCAACCCCCTGTCCGTGTAGGGTTTTTTCCCTTAAATGGCCACAGACAGCAAAGACTTTTTACCCAAAAGGGAAAAGAGATAAGCTGTATTTGAGCCGAAGGCATCAAAGCCCCAAAAGCCCCGATTTTTAAAAGGGAATTTGGGGCTTTTTGGGGGAAATGGGATTTCCTCTCTGGAAAACATAAAACAAGCACCCAGGTTTGGGCAAATTTTTGGAAGCAAACAAGTAAAAAACCCCATGCTTCTGCCTTTTCCCCTTTTAGATTCCTGATCTCTTTCGGTTCCGGTTTTCCCGGGTTGGGGAACCCTGGACTGTGTTTTTTAATCCCGGGGGTTAGGTACTTGTGAACCTGGGTTTTAAAACTAAAGTTTGACTTTAAATTTTGACCTCTGAGACCCTTTTCCTTGGGCTCGGGTTTTGGGCTTTTTGCTCACAATGACACTAGCAGTGTGTGTTTCTGGACTCGCTTAAAAGCCGCCTTGTGTATTTTTTGTCCTTTGAACTTTGTGTGGTTGCTGTGGATCAAAGGGAAATTAGGCCCCCATGGCGTCCCCTGACCTCTTGCCCTTCCCGCAAAAAGGGTTTAGAAAACAATTTCCCATTGCTCTTTGAGCCTCCCGCCATGGTTGTGAACCTCTCAAATGTGTTAACAAAAGCCATGGATCGTTTTTCAGGGCCCATATTTGCAACCTGTTTTTCCCCTGTTGGCTCCACCTGATCCTTTGGCCTCACTGGGCCCAACCCAGGGACCCCAAATTTTAGGCTTTTTTTTTTCCAAAAAAAAAGGGTAGCCCCGCAAAAGCTTCTGTTGGGTCCCTTTATCATTTCAGGGACCCTTTCCCGACACTCTGGGGCCCCCTTTTCATCTTTTCTCTGTTCCCCCTGTGCCTTAACTTCCCTTTGCCCTCCTTCTTTTCCTCCCATTCCTTCCCCCCTTTTTCCTTTCTCTGGCCTTTTCCGCCTGCCCCCTGCCCGGAATAAGGAAAATAGCTTTCCCCAAAAGGATGCAAAATAAAAACAAAAGAAAAACACAGACAAAAACCCAGCCCATTAAAAAAAAATTTAAAAATGTCACGTTGTAACCCTTTTCCCATTTTTTTGAGGGTAATAAAAAAACCGCCCCAGCCGAGGGGAAATTAAATTTTTTTTCCCATCTATAAATTTTAAAATTGTGTGTGGGGGTGGAAGATAAGGTACTCCTTGACTAAAAGCCCTTGCCCCCACATGGCTGAAAGGAAAGGGTGCATGTTTTCCAAAAAAGAGGGAAAAGGGGAGGGGAAAACCCGTTCAAACTTGCTGTTGAAGCTATTTCTAAAAAAATTTTCTTTTTCCCCTCCCTCTTTGGCTTGCCCGTAGATACCCTGACATTTTAATTTTTTGAGAAAGGGGATCCCTTTTTGCCAGGGGAAAAACAATCAGGCGCATTGGCAATTTTTTTTCCCCTGAAAAATCTTTTTCCCTTCTGCCATTGAACTTTTTGCAAAAACGAGGGGCCCTTTCAATGGGGCCAAAATAGAACTCCCATCATGCTTTTTTGCAAGAAATCTAAATTTTTTTTTTTCACATATTTTCTTCAGTTTGGAAAAAAAAAAAACAGTGTTTGGGGGAGCTTAAGCGGGGGACCGGAGCCTGTGCTGGAATGGGTGAAGCTCTTAATTTTCCCGTTTAAAGTCAGTTTCATGAGCATCCCCAAAGGAAAACCGATTGTTTTTAATATATGCTTGTTGGGGTTACACTTTAGAACAGCCCTTTGGGGATGTTTTTTGGAGCAGTCATCCAAAAAAAACATCTTTCCCCCAACTCTGAAACCCCTTGGAAATCCATGATGGTTTGATCACAGAGGCAAACAAAAAGGGAGACTGGGTCACTTGTCCCTCCAACATCTTTCTTCTAGTGATCACCCTGGCATACAGGAAAGGTGCTCCAGACCCACCCCAATCTATGCCCCCTTTTTGGGCCAGCTATAAGGGTGCTAATTTGGGGAGGCCTGGGTGCAGCAATTTTCTGGGAGTCTGAAAGGGGCCCCTTTAAAAAAAAGATAAGTAGCCCCTTGGGTTTAAAAACACTCTTTCCTTTTTCATGCTTTGGGGATTTGCCCCTTTTTCAGAAATCACCAAATCAGTTTTCTCACTCAGTGCTCATTTTTGGCAATAAAGGGGACTAGAAACCAAGCCTAAGGAGAGTGGGAAAAAATGAAAAAAATTGGGCAAAAGTGGTACCTTGATAAAGTAATTAAATTTCATTCCAAATGAAATTATGTATACAAATTTTCCCTTTTTACAAATTGGGGTTTCCCCTAGGAATGCATTAAAAAAGGATTTAAAACCCTTCCCATGCAAGGCCCAAAGGGGAATTTAGGTTGCCGAAAAAGGATGAGGGTGCTGCAGGAACCGGGGAAAAACACCTCTTCGCGTTGCGCCCCCCCAGATAGCAAGGGGTGGGAAGGTGGTGGTGTTTGGGGGTACTTTCTGCTCTTCTTTTTCCCCCCCCCGGGGGGCCCCCCGCAACCCCCCTGGCCACCAGTTGTTTGGCCCCCCTGGGCTGGCCCCGGGCCGTTCCCCTTTTGGGGGGTGGTTTTTGGGGAGCCTTGGGAGCAGCACCCGTGACTTTAGTTTGGCGGTGGCAGGGAAGGGAGGTGAAAAGCCGAGCCCCTTTGGGGATGGGGTTGGGGGCCGCTCGTTCCCCCCCCCCCCCCCCCCCCCCCCCCCCCCCCCCCCCCCCCCCCCCCCCCCCCCCCCCCCCCCCCCCCCCCCCCCCCCCCCCCCCCCCCCCCCCCCCCCCCCCCCCCCCCCCCCGGGTGTGATGCTTTTGGGAGGGAGGAGGAGTCAAGGAGTCACAGCGCTGGGAAAAGGGAGGGGGAGGGGGGAGGAGGAGGGGAATGCTGGGCCCTTTCAACTGCCACCCGCCCACTTGGACCCAAACTTGGTTTCCAAAATTCTTTGGGGCCCGGTGGGGCCCCCATGACAGGCCAAAAATTGGAGGGGGCATGGCACCAAATCCGCAGCATGATCCACACTGGCCCCGGGGGAGGGGGGGGTTTTCCCGGTGGTGACTGCCCGGCCCCCTGGCTTGCCCTTTCCCCACCCCGCTTGGAAAACACGCCTCCCCTGGGTTTTTAAAACCCCAGCGGGCCGGGGATCAGCAAGGGAGCTACCCAAAGGGGGATCCTCTTCCCCTTCCTCCTCCCCCCTCCCTCCCCCCCTCCTCTTTGCCCGCCTTCTCTGCCTGCCCGCACTCCCCTGTTAATGAACAGTGAAGGGGGGAGGCGACCAATTTCCCCGGGTGGAAATTTTTTTTTTTTTGTATAGATTTTAAAGTTTTTACAAAACCCCAGTTATACAAGGGATCACTGTTTTTGTCTGGGGGGGGGGGGAAGAAGACTGAGGCAGATTATTCCCTTTTTTTTTAAAAATTTAAAAAATGTCAGAAAGAGGGGGCAGAAACTGTTTAACGAAACATCCTAGGGTGCAGGGTGTTCAAAACCCCGGGTCATTTTAAAAGAACTCAGGTTTTTGGCGGAAATTAGGAAAAAAAACCCCCTAACTGTTAGAGAAGTACAGTAAAGGGAAATGGGGTTATCTCATATATGGTGATTGGGTCCAACCCCTGGAGACATTTTACTTGTATTCTTGATTCAGCAGGTGGTTGGATTGAAAGGGCCCCGTTGGGCCCCCTTTCCCAAAATTTATTATTCGATGATTCAAAGATCTCAAATATTGTGACTGACTATATGCAACATTTTCCCCTATTCATTGGTGGCAAAAACCCTTTTTGGGCCCCCCAGATGTTTTGGACCCCAAAATTTTCCCCCAATTTTTTGTAAAGGGGAATTTTAGGCTTGGAAATTTTGGGAGTTTGGTCCCAAAAAATCGGAGTGCCAAAGGGTTTCCACCACTGCCTTTGTTTAAAGGGATTCAAACTGATTTCGAATTTTCCCGAATAGGGCTAGGGGGTTTTCTTTCCATGCAAGTCCTTCAGGCTTGAATCCATGAAAAGGAAAATCAGAAAACATTGTGAAAGCAGCTTGGGGACATATCTCACCCACCATGTGTCATAAAGTCTGAAGATCCCATCAAGATGGCTGCTTGTTAAGGAAAGAAGAAGGGACACCTCGCCTTGTCTGCATAGCTTGGGTTGGGATTGTTTGTACTAGATCTTTGAAATAAGCTGCTACTCTTTATCTTTTTCCATCCTGAGGGGCACTGCTAATGGATACAGATAGCTCAACTCAAGTGAAATGCTTTTCCAAGAAAGACATGTGGTCAGCACTAAAGAGGGGAACCATTTAATTTATCACAAAATGAAAGTTGTATTTGTCAGGCAAAACGGAGCTTCCTTCAAAGACTTGCTGTACCAAGAAACAGAGTTCTTGCCATTTTGGGAAGGTTCTATTCTATCATGTATTCAGATTAAATTGTTTAGAGGATGTATTTGTAGTTATTTAAACCTCCCCTCCCACCCTCACAAAAAAGAGAGACTTGAGGTACATAATAATAAAATACTATCCCTGCAATATAATCAAGCTGGTGTGTTAATACCCATATTGTGGTATATTTATGAACTAGCCAATCTACTTTTTGTGGATTGCAATCCACATCTTTAGACATCTATTACAATTAGAGATGGGCACGACTTGAAAAAAATTTTTTTCGAGTTGTCGTTTAGTCGGGCTGGTCCCGTTTCGGGTCGTTTCGGTTTTTCCGCGAAAATTCGCAAAAATTAGTCGGTTCGTTTTTTTTCGTTTTTTCGTTGTCGTTAGTACTGGTTCTTGGGGGGGGAGCGGGCTCCTGGAGGCACCTCTGTGGGGTGGGTGCCTCCTCTGGCCCGCTATAAAGGGAAAGTGGGCTCCTGGAGCACCCGTGGGTGCCTCCTGCCACTAGGAAGGGGAAGCAGGCTCCAAGAGACCCTCTACATGGGGGTCTCCCTTCCTCACCTGCTGCTGCTGCCAAATGCTATGCAATAGCCATATGGATATTTTCATAACATAATGTGCAGACGTGAGACCAGTGTGAGAGTCATAGGGTCATACCTTCCCTGCACAAGGCTCCCGCACCACCATGTCTCACACAGAAGGGAAGTGTACTTGCTGCGTGTAGTGCAATGCAAGCAAGTAGATCTGGCTTTAAGGTGGCTTAGTGCAAGAGCTAGGGTTAGCTAGTGACGGGGAAGGTTCGGTGGGGTAGTGGGTTTTCACCTCTGGGTGCCCCTAAACCCCCTAAGAAAACAGTCGTTGGGCGGATG
>JAWVWN010001097.1:670000-703898 GCA_037367305.1 Phrynocephalus vlangalii | reverse complement strand
CCGTAGAAACACCTTGTAATTTTTATATTGGAGTTGTTCTGAAGAATATTTTAACAATCTTTGTATATAAAGTATATAAAAATCTAAGCAAAAGAATGCATCTAATTTGTCTACTGCTCTAAAGCTTTGTTCAATAGAACCATGACAAGTAGAAAACAAGAATTGATTCTGGTTTCTGTAATCTTAAAAAGATTTGTGTGGATGTAAGTTGAACAGAGAAGGATGCATCTCACGTGTGTGTCTTGTTTCATGATTCATGTAGTTAATAAGCTATCCCTATCTCTATGAGAAATATAAGTAGACTACAAAATGTAATGCTATAATGCTTTCTTTCTAAGCATTCAATATAAGGAATATAATATGTAGAAGACAAGTAGTTTAAGTAAAGTTAGGGATTTTTTGTCAAAAGTATGATGAGAGAAATCATGCACATGAAGTGTGTCTGTAATTAATAAGCTTTATCTATAAGAAATATAAGTACACTACAAATTATTTGTGGAACTGCTGAACTTTTCAGATTATTTATATTAAAAGGGTTTGGGTTTGGTTTTCGGTTTCAGTTTCGGTTTCGGGTTCAGGTTCGAGTTCAGGTTCGCGCTTTAGGGTTAGGATTCGGGTTTGGGTTCGGGTTCGGGTTCGGGTTCAGGTTCAGGTTTGGGTTTGAGTTTGGGTTTGGGTTTGGTTTAGGGTTAGGGTTAGGGTCCGGGTCCGGGTTCGAGTTAGGGTTTGGGTTCAGGTTAGGGTTTGGGTTTGGGTTCTGGTTCTGGTTCTGGTTTGGGTTTGGGTTCTGGTTCTGGTTCTGGTTCGGGTTTGAGTTTGGATTTGGGTTTGGGTTCGTGTTCGTGTTCGGATTCGGGTTCGGGTTCATGTTAGGGTTACGGTTACGGTTAGGGTTAGGTTTTGCGTTTGGGTTTGGGTTTGGGTTCTGGTTAGTGTTTGGGTTCACGTTCGGGGTAGTGTTCGCTTTAGGGTTCACTTTAGGGTTAGGGTTAAGATTCAGGTTCATGTTCGGGTTCGGGTTCAGTTTAGGGTTTGGGTTTGGGTTTGGGTTTGGGTTTGGGTTTGGGTTCTCGTTCAGGTTCAGGTTCAGGGTAGTGTTCGCGTTAGGATTATAGTTAGGATTATGGTTCTGGTTTGGGTTAGTGTTAGGGTTCCTTTTCAGGTTCAGTTTAGGTTTCGGGTTTGGGTTCAGGTTAGGGTTCTGAATTGGGTTCGGATTTGGGTTCGGGTTAGGGTTCGGGTTAGTGTTAGTGTTCGGGTTCGGGTTCGGGTTCGGGTTTTATATTTCTTTTTTTTTTAATATTTTTTATTAGTCAGTAGTCGGAAAACATAACATATACATTAAACAGTACACCTAGAGTTAACAATACAAAACCTACCCAGAATAAAGAACGAAGAGGAGAGAAAAAAAAGAAAAAAAAAGAAAAACAAAAAAAAGAAGAAAAGACAAGAGTACAAATAAGTACACACATTGAGATAGAATATAGCTTCCACCGGAGAAATCCACACTTTTTAAATTCCTATTGTAAATTACCGTTAAATCTTAAATTAATACTCAAATATTTACTATTCAATTCTAATCTTCAGTACAATTCATCTATACACAAAACTAGTTATGAGTTAATCCAAACACAGCCATATACTATTCTTCCCTGAGTTTGCTAAATATTTGTTTAGGTAATTCCATTCTTCTCTTAACTTATCATTATTTTTCTCTTTTATTTTACAGATCATCTTAGCAAGGTCCAGGTATTCACATAACTTCATTAGCCATTCATCCCTAGATGGGACTTGTGGTGTTTTACAGTATTTTTCTAATTGTACCCTAAAAGCTGTAATCGCATACAACAAAAGATTTTTTCTATCATTCGGGAATTCTGTGTTTATTATGTTCAATAAAAATAACTCTGGTTTTTTCTTGAATGAAGTTTTGGTTATTTTTTGCAATTCCTTATGTACCATACTCCAATAGCTTTCGATTACGGGGCACGTCCACCACATGTGGAATTGTGTCCCTATAGATCCTGCACATTTCCAACAAAAGTTATCATTTGATCTTTTTATTTTAGCTAGATGTTGTGGCGGAAGGTACCATCGATGTAACATCTTCCATAAATTTTCTCTTACCAATATACAAGATGTAAATTTAATTGTCCATAACCATGCTCTCATCCATTCTTTTTCATCTAATTGATAACCAAAATCATTTTCCCATTTTTGGACTGATTTAAACTTTATTTGTTTATCCACAGAGTTATTTTGCAGTAAATTATACATTATAGTTATATTTTTTTTCTCTTGCTTTAAAAATTTCTTCTCGAAAATAGATATTTCTTTCACAAATCCGACTTTATCTTTATCTTTTTTAAATGTACAATGAATCTGTTGATATTCAAGCCAATTAAGATTTTTTTCCCTAATTTCCTGGAAATTCTTAAGAATAGGATTATCCGATCTTGCTTGAACCAGATCTTCATATCTCACAAAATCCCTATTGATATTATTATTAAATATTGAGGTAGCTTCATGGGGGGAAGTCCACCATGGGGTCTTATTTATAACTTTATTTTTTGTTCTTAACCAGACCTCCAAAAGTGCTTTCCTGTTAATATGATTATTAAAGTTTTTGTGTAATCGGGCTTTTTCATAAAATAAATAAGCGTGCCATCCGTAAATTTTATCCCACCCCTCCAAATTTAACAATTCCCTCTTTTCTAATTTTATCCATTCTTTTATCCATGTCCAGGCCGCTGCTTCATAATATTTTTGGAAATTTGGGAGGGCAAATCCTCCTATATCTTTAGGTCTCATCATTAGTTCTAATTTTATTCGGGCCTTTCTGCCCTGCCAAATAAAATCTGCTAAATCTTTGTGCCATTCTTTGAAACACCTAGTTCCTATGATAATGGGTAAAACCGAAAACAAAAACACCATCTTGGGCAAAATTGACATCTTAATTAAAGCTACCCTTCCCCAAATTGATAAATTTAGCTTTTCCCATTTCTTCATTTTATTTTTTAGTTCCCTCCAATTATTAATATAATTATCTTTGAACAGATTTGTGTTACTGCTGGAGATCCACACTCCTAAATATTTTACTTTTGACACTGTTTTCACCCCTATCTTATTTTCCAGTTCTTTGTGGTTTTTATTATTCATATTTTTAGTTATCAAATTTGATTTTGCTTTATTTAGTTTGAAACCGGAAATATTCCCATATTGGTTCAATTCTTTAAAAATTTCGTTTATGCACATAAGGGGTTTTTCTGTAAATATTATTACGTCATCAGCAAATGCTCTAAGTACATACTTTATTCCATTAACTTTAACTCCCTCTATTTTATTATTTTCTCTTAAAGCTCTCAAAAGAATCTCCAGCAGCAGGACGAATATCAACGGTGAGAGAGGGCAACCTTGCCTGGTGCCCCTCTCAATTGAGATTTCCTTTGTAATTTCCTTGTTTACAATCAATTTAGCCTTTTGGGTAGAGTATATAGCTCTAATCCCATTTTTTATTTTTTCCCCCATTTTTAGTTCCTCTATTACATAATTTAAGAAATTCCAATCAACTAAATCAAATGCTTTTTCAGCATCAATTAACAACAAAGATAATTCCTTACTTGGATTCAACTCCGCATATTCTATTATATTTATTACTGTTCTTATATTTTCTTTCATAAATCGACCTGGGATGAATCCGGCTTGCTCCTTTCCAATGATTCTGGTCAGAACTTTTTTCAGTCTATTTGCGATTACCCCTGTGAAGATCTTATAATCTATATTCAGTAAAGATATGGGTCTGTAGTTTTTAACTTGTTTTAAGTCTGCCCCTTGTTTCGGGATAACCGAGATTAATGCCTCTTTCCATGATTCTGGCATTGTACCTTCTTTCATTACATTATTTATAATCTCTTTTAAGTATGGCAAAATCTCGCTTTGTAAGTTTTTATAATAAGCAACCGTTATCCCGTCTGGGCCCGGAGCTTTCCCCATCTTTAAATTTTTAATTACTTCTAAGATTTCTTCATCATTTATATCCGTATTTAGATATTCGATATCTTTTTCCTCCATTTTAGGCAGTGATTTACTTTCTAAATATCTTTTTATTTCCTCTATATCTGTTTGCTCAGATTTATATAACTCACTGTAGAATTTCACAAATTTTTCTTTAATTTTTTCTGGGTCTGTTATTATCTCTTCTTGATCTTCTATCTCAGTTATAATCCTCTCTTTTTGTTTTTCCTTGGTTAACCACGCTAACATTTTTCCAGGTTTATTAGCATATTCGAAAAATCTTTGTTTAGTCCATTTTATTTTCTTCTCAACCTCATGTTCAATCAGACTTGACAGGTGGTTTCTTAAAATCTTTATATCCCTCAGTAGATCAGAATCCTCAGGCTTTAGGATTAATTTCTTTTCTAGGTCTCTAATCTTTTTTGTAATTTCCGTTATATTCTTTTCTCTATCTTTCTTTATTTTAGCCATTACCTGTATCCCTAACCCCCTCATATATGCCTTACTGGTTTCCCAAATTATATTCTTATTAATAGTAGCAGTATTATTTATTTGAAAAAATTCTTTCATCTGATTCTTAATCTCAATTATTGTTTCATCCATCTTCCAGATATCATCATTTAATCTCCATCTACCTTTTACCCTTTTTTGAATTTGTAGGTAAATGGCAACCGGATTATGATCTGACAGGGTTCTTTCGTGAATTTCGGCTTTCTCTAAATTAAGAATTAGATCTTGAGAAATCCAAATACTGTCAATTCTACCACCTGATTTATGTACCTCTGAAAAGTACGTTATTTCTTTTATATTCGGATTTTTAACTCTCCACGCATCAAATAAATTCATATCTTCCACCATTTCAAAGAAGGTAAGTGGTAGTTTCCCCGAGTTCGTTACTCTTATCTTGTCCGTCCTATCCAAATCCATCGATACCACTCCATTAAGGTCGCCCAAAAGCATTATCTTTTGATCCATATATTCCCTTAATGTATTCCCCACTTTCCGGTAAAACTCACTTTTTTTATTATTAGGAGCATAAAGCCCTACTATCAAAATCTTATCATTATTTACAGATATTTCCACGCCTAATAACCTTCCCTCCTCATCTTTAAAAATCAATTCGGGTCTTAACTCTGGTCTAACATACATAACTATTCCATTCTTTTTTACTGTTGCTGATGCTGTGAAGGTAGCTCCCAGTCTTGGATTTTCTAAAATTTTACTATGGTCACTTTTTACATGGGTTTCCTGTAAAACCATGAAATCCCATTTCCCTTTTTTGAGCACATGCTCAACTTTATTCCTCTTCCGTTTACTGTTCACTCCATTCACATTCCAGGTCATACCTTTCAAACTATTAACCATTTTGATTTTTCCTCTTACTCTCTAAAGTTCCTCAAATATTCCCAAACGATATCTGACAGTAACTAAGAATTAAACTTTTCTTTATTATTCCACACAGACATAGAGAACAAGGAGAAAAAAGAAAATAAGTATTAATAAAAATAATAATAAAAAGCAATACTAGCAAAAATACTAGGAAAATTATCTCATCTTAAGGGTTGGGCAGGAGGTAAAGCTAACTTTATACGAATGGCTCCATCCTTCACAGTCTTCCTCTTTTCTCGCCGCAGAGTTCTACTTCATACTTCCTCCAAAATATTCCAGTCTCTTCCACCGATCTAAATGTCCTTTTCTTATCTTTATATTTAAACGTCAAACCTTCTGGCGTTTCCCACCTAAATGGGATTTTATTCTTCTTGAGAGCTGAAGTCATGAACTTATAGTTTTCTTTCTTCTTTAATATACGGTTGGGAACTTCTCTCAGAATCTCGATCAGGTTATTCCCTATTTTCCATGGATCTGCTCTGTTCTTAAACAACATCTTGTCCTTCAAGAGTCTTGAATTTAAATATAAGAGGCAATCATCAGATCCCTTCTTCTTCATATTATTCTTAGATCTCAGTCTGTAAACTTTATCTATATCAAGATTCAGGCTGTTTTCTTCTACTCCCAGCCAGGAAGCCAGTTGGTTTTTAATTTTACCATAAAGATCTTCTCCTTGAGTCTCTGGTATTCCTTTCAGCCTTAATATCATCTCCTTTTGCCGCATTTCAAGAACAGCATTTGCATCTAAGATTTGTTCATGCAGGTTTTTCATCTTTTGTAAGTCATCTCTAAATTTTTCTTGTTCTTTTTAAATATCCTTTTGTTCCTGTTGCGTCTTTTTAATTGCCTCTTCTTGTTTATCGTTTACTGTCTTCACATCCTGAATAGTTTTTTCCAACTCTTGATTTTTATTTGTAATTCTATTAATTTGACTTGTCAACTCTGTTATTAAAAGGGCATTCTTCTCTACCTTTTGAGCCATTCCTTCTATTTTTCCCTCAATCGATTTAAAATTCTCTTCCATGGTTTTAAAATTTCCTTCCATTGATGTAAATCTATCACTTATCCTCTTGTCCATTGATATCAAGAATTCTTTCAGATCCATGTTTTGCTCTGTCTCTGCTATCGAGCTCCTCCTTTGTTGGCCTTGGGTCACGTATACACCTATGGATGATTGTCCCTTCTTTGAACCCATTAGCTTTATTATCTTTGGCGACTCACGTTTTCTGCTTTGAAGCTGCTTGGGCTGTAGGGTATAGACTGTAAGTTCCGTGTAGGGGCGTGTACAAGATGATACCTTTATGAACCCTCGGATTTATATTTGTTTGACCTCTCACTTTCGGAAATCGCTGCGGCTTCCAGCAGCTGGCCTCCTTCTTTAAATTCCCCTCAGGCTCATGTTGCTTCAATTCTCCCTCTCAGTTCTGTTTCTCCCCAGGCAGCTCAATTACGCCGAGTTCACTTGTGATTGATTAACTCTCTCTGCACCTTGTGCACTCCATATCATTAATTCACGGGTTTGCCAGAGGGTTCGTTTCAGGCTACAAACAGTAAGATTTCAACAAATAGATTCCAAATAGATGAAATAGATTCCAGTTTTCCGTGACCCTTAATCCAATACGTTTAAACTCCAAGCTTTCAATCTCCTCTCCACTACTTTCCTCTGCTTTCCTCTACTTCCAAACTGTCGGCGTTTCAATCAACTCTATTCGCCATATTCATCTCTCTCCTCCTCCTCTCCCCACGGTTAAATCTCTTAGCTGTGTAACATCGTCTTGTTATTATTCCTCACAACCCATTGATCATTAACGACTGCAGAGTGCGGCTTCTCTCGGCCCCTTCTTCCACTTAGAGATACAGCATATAAATCACTCTTTTGGACCGGTCCTCCCCCAGCTATTTTACCACACGGTGTTAGTTCTAATAAACTAAGGGGGAGGAAAAGTCTTCTTATCTTAGTTGGAAAGAAGGATATAGCAGTGGCTGGGTCAGTCTGGGGCGTCAGAAAACAGAGTATTGCTCCAATCCCTTAGCGTCAGGGCTTATGCCTCCCTTCCCTTGCTCCGTAGTGTGTCCTGCACTATCACACCAAGACTTAAGGGAGTTACTTGCTTCGTCTTATTTCAGTCCCTTTTTTTGACGCTGCCACGGTGCTGCCCCCAAGATCCCCCCTTGGGGTTAGGTAGACTCACGCCAAAGTCGCCCCTCTCCAAACACTCCGCTTCTAAGGATCGCCTCGAGCTGACGAGAATGCGACCTCCCGTCTGACCTCCAGCCTGCAGGTGTCCCTCCCTACTTGAACTTCTTCCGGGTTTTATATTTCTTAAAGAGACAGCTTATTTATTATGGAAACACTTGATGTCCTTTACATATCATATTATTTTGTCATACTGAAACAGGACACACACGTGACATGCATCCTTCTTCTCTGTTCAACTTACTTCCACACAAAACTTTTTAACATTACAGAAAGCAGAATCAATTCTTGTTATCTATTTCTCATAATTCTATTAAACAAACTTTTGAGCAGTTGACAAATTATATGCATCCATTTGCTTATGAAAGTTTCAGCAGTTCCACAATCAATTTGTGGAATAAGCTTTCTCTATAAGAAATATATGTAGACTACAAATTGTTTGTGGAACTGCTGAACTTTTCAGATTCTCTATATAAAAAGGATTTTAACTTCACACACACCAGAACAAAATGCATAGTTCTGCTGAACTTTACAAATTCCTTCCAAACAAAGGCGTTTTGGTTTACATACAACAAACACGCTTCGCATCTCTTTTATAAACTTTTTAGCTATATACATACTAGCATCATTCGGCTCTCCTTATCATGTTCTTCATATTCAATGGTTTTTGGCATCACATATAGCCCAGAAAAATTCCTTGCCTTCAACCTAAGATATTCCTTATATACAAAATGTTTTTAACAGAATATAACGTAGAAACACCTTGTCTTGTAATTTTTATATTGGAGTTGTTCTGAAGAATATTTTAAAAATCTTTGTATATAAAGTATATAAAAATCTAAGCAAAAGAATGCATCTAATTTGTCTACTGCTCTAAAGCTTTGTTCAATAGAACCATGACAAGTAGAAAACAAGAATTGATTCTGGTTTCTGTAATCTTAAAAAGATTTGTGTGGATGTAAGTTGAACAGAGAAGGATGCATCTCACGTGTGTGTCTTGTTTCATGATTCATGTAGTTAATAAGCTATCCCTATCTCTATGAGAAATATAAGTAGACTACAAAATGTAATGCTATAATGCTTTCTTTCTAAGCATTCAATATAAGGAATATAATATGGAGAAGACAAGTACTTTAAGTAAAGTTAGGGATTTTTTGTCAAAAGTATGATGAGAGAAATCATGCACATCAAGTGTGTCTGTAATTAATAAGCTTTATCTATAAGAAATATAAGTAGACTACAAATTGTTTGTGGAACTGCTGAACTTTTCAGATTATTTATATTAAAAGGGTTTGGGTTTGGTTTTCGGTTTCAGTTTCGGTTTCGGGTTCAGGTTCGAGTTCAGGTTCGCGTTTTAGGGTTAGGATTCGGGTTTGGGTTAGGGTTCGGATTTGGGTTCGGTTTCAGGTTTGGGTTTGAGTTTGGGTTTGGATTTGGTTTAGAGTTAGGGTCCGGGTCCGGGTCCGGGTTCGAGTTAGGGTTTGGGTTCAGGTTAGGGTTTGGGTTTGGGTTCTGGTTCTCGTTCTGGTTCTGGTTCTGGTTCTGGTTCTGGTTCTGGTTCGGGATTGAGTTTGGATTTGGGTTTGGGTTCGTGTTCGTGTTCGGATTCGGGTTCGGGTTCATGTTAGGGTTATGGTTAGGGTTAGGGTTAGGTTTTGCGTTTGGGTTTGGGTTTGGGTTCTGGTTAGTGTTTGGGTTCACGTTCGGGGTAGTGTTCGCTTTAGGGTTCACTTTAGGATTAGGGTTAGGATTCAGGTTCATGTTCATGTTCGGTTTCGGGTTCAGGTTAGGGTTTGGGTTTGGGTTTGGGTTTCGGTTCTGGTTCAGGTTCAGGTTCAGGGTAGTGTTCGCGTTAGGATTAAAGTTAGGATTACGGTTCTGGTTCGGGTTAGTGTTAGGGTTCCTTTTCAGGTTCAGTTTAGGTTTCGGGTTTGGGTTCAGGTTAGGGTTCTGAATTGGGTTCGGATTTTGGTTCGGGTTCGGGTTCAGGTTTGGGTTTGAGTTTGGGTTTGGTTTTGGTTTAGGAGTAGGGTCCGGGTCCGGGTCCGGGTTCGAATTAGGGTTTGGGTTCAGGTTAGGGTTTGGGTTTGGGTTCTGGTTCACTTTCTGGTTTGGGCTTGGGTTCTGGATCTGGTTCTGGTTCTGGTTCTGGTTCGGGTTTGAGTTTGGATTTGGGTTCGGGTTCATGTTAGGGTTACGGTTAGGGTTAGGGTTAGGTTTTGCGTTTGGGTTTGGGTTTGGGTTCTTGTGAGTGTTTGGGTTCACGTTCGGGGTAGTGTTCGCTTTAGGGTTCACTTTAGGATTAGGGTTAGGATTCAGGTTCATGTTCGGGTTCGGGTTCGGGTTAGGGTTTGGGTTTGGGTTTGGGTTTGGGTTTGGGTTTGGGTTCTGGTTCAGGTTCAGGTTCAGGGTAGTGTTCGCGTTAGGATTAAAGTTAGGATTATGGTTCTGGTTCGGGTTAGTGTTAGGGTTCCTTTTCAGGTTCAGTTTCGGTTTCGGGTTTGGGTTCAGGTTAGGGTTCTGAATTGGGTTCGGATTTGGGTTCGGGTTACGGTTCGGGTTAGTGTTAGTGTTCGGGTTCGGGTTCGGGTTCGGGTTTTATATTTCTTAAAGAGACAGCTTATTTATTATGGAAACACTTGATGTCCTTTACATATCATATTATTTTGTCATACTGAAACAGGACACACACGTGACATGCATCCTTCTTCCCTGTTCAACTTACTTCCACACAAAACTTTTTAACATTACGGAAAGCAGAATCAATTCTTGTTATCTATTTCTCATAATTCTATTAAACAAAGCTTTTGAGCAGTTGACAAATTATATGCATCCATTTGCTTTTGAAAATTTCAGCAGTTCCACAATCAATTTGTGGAATAAGCTTTCTCTATAAGAAATATAAGTAGACGACAAATTGGTTGTGGAACTGCTGAACTTTTCAGATTCTCTATATAAAAAAGATTTTAACTTCACATACACCAGAACAAAATGCATAGTTCTGCTGAACTTAACAAATTCCTTACAAACAAAGGCGTTTTGGTTTACATACAACAAACACGCTTAGCATCTCTTTTGTAAACTTTTTAGCTATATACATACTAGCATCATTCGGCTCTCCTTATCATGTTCTTCCTGTTCAATGGTTTTTGGCATCACATGTAGCCCAGAAAAATTCCTTGCCTTCAACCTAACATATTTCTTATATACAAAATGTTTTTAACAGAATATACCGTAGAAACACCTTGTCTTGTAATTTTTATATTGGAGTTGTTCTGAAGAATATTTTAAAAATCTTTGTATATAAAGTATATGAAAATTTAAGCAAAAGAATGCATCTAATTTGTCTACTGCTCTAAAGCTTTGTCCAATAGAACCATGACAAGTAGAAAACAAGAATTGATTCTGGTTTCTGTAATCTTAAAAAGATTTGTGTGGAAGTAAGTTGAACAGAGAAGGATGCATCTCACGTGTGTGTCTTGTTTCATGATTCATGGAGTTAATAAGGTATCCCTATCTCTATGAGAAATATAAGTAGACTACAAAATGTAACGCTATAATGCTTTCTATCTAAACATTCAATATAAGGAATATAATATGTAGAAGAAAAGTAGTTTAAGTAAAGTTAGGGATTTTTTGTCAAAAGTATGATGAGAGAAATCATGCACATCAAGTGTGTCTGTAATTAATAAGCTTTATCTATAAGAAATATAAGTAGACTCCAAATTGTTTGTGGAACTGCTGAACTTTTCAGATAATTTATATTAAAAGGGTTTGGGTTTGGTTTTCGGTTTCAGTTTCGGTTTCGGGTTCAGGTTCGAGTTCAGGTTCGCGTTTTAGGGTTAGGATTCGGGTTTGGGTTAGGGTTAGGGTTCGGGTTCGGGTTCAGGTTTGGGTTTGAGTTTGGGTTTGGTTTTGGTTGAGAGTTAGGGTCCGGGTCCGGGTCCGAGTTCGAGTTAGGGTTTGGGTTCAGGTAAGGGTTTGGGTTTGGGTTCTGGTTCTCGTTCTGGTTTGGGTTCTGGTTCTGGTTCTGGTTCTGGTTCTGGTTCTGGTTCTGGTTCGGGTTCGGGTTTGAGTTTGGATTTGGGTTTGGGTTCGTGTTCGTGCTCGGATTCGGGTTCGGGTTCATGTTAGGGTTACGGTTAGGGTTAGGGTTAGGTTTTGCGTTTGGGTTTGGGTTTGGGTTCTGGTTAGTGTTTGGGTTCACGTTCGGGGTAGTGTTCACTTTAGGGTTCACTTTAGGATTAGGGTTAGGATTCAGGTTCATGTTCGGGTTCGGGTTCAGGTTAGGGTTAGGGTTTGGGTTTGGGTTTGGGTTCTGGTTCAAGTTCAGGTTCAGGGTAGTGTTCGCGTTAGGATTAACGTTAGGATTACGGTTCTGGTTCGGGTTAGTGTTAGGGTTCCTTTTCTGATTCGGTTTCGGTTTCGGGTTTGGGTTCAGGTTAGGGTTCTGAATTGGGTTCAGATTTGGGTTCGGGTTCGGGTTCAGGTTTGGGTTTGAGTTTGGGTTTGGTTTTGGTTTAGGTTTAGGGTCCGGGTCCGGGTCCGGGTTTGAGTTAGGGTTTGGGTTCAGGTTAGGCATTGGGTTTGGGTTCTGGTTCTGGTTCTGGTTTGGGTTTGTGTTCTGGTTCTGGTTCTGGTTCTGGTTCTGGTTCTTGTTCTGGTTCTGGTTCGGGTTTGAGTTTGGATTTGGGTTTGGGTTCGTGTTCGGGTTCGGATTCGGGTTCGGGTTCATGTTAGGGTTACGGTTACTGTTAGGGTTAGGTTTTACGTTTGGGTTTGGGTTTGGGTTCTGGTTAGTGTTTGGGTTCAAGTTTGGGGTAGTGTTCGCTTTCGGGTTCACTTTAGGATTAGGGTTAGGATTCAGGTTCATGTTCGGGTTCGGGTTCAGGTTAGGGTTAGGGTTTGGGTTTGGGTTTGGGTTCTGGTTCAGGTTCAGGTTCAGGGTAGTGTTCGCGTTAGGTTTAAAGTTAGGATTACGGTTCTGGTTTGGGTTAGTGTTAGGGTTCCTTTTCAGGTTCGGTTTCAGTTTCGGGTTTGGGTTCAGGTTAGGGTTCTGAATTGGGTTCAGATTTGGGTTCGGGTTCGGGTTCATGTTTGGGTTTGAGTTTGGGTTTGGTTTTGGTTTAGGTTTAGGGTCCGGGTCCGGGTCCGGGTTCGAGTTAGGGTTTGGGTTCAGGTTAGGGTTTGGGTTTGGGTTCTGGTTCTCGTTCTGGTTCTGGTTCGGGTTCGGGTTCTGGTTCTGGTTCTGGTTCGGGTTTGAGTTTGGATTTCGGTTTGGGTTCGTGTTCGGGTTCGGATTCGGGTTCGGGTTCATGTTAGGCTTACGGTTACGGTTAGGGTTAGGTTTTGCGTTTGGGTTTGGGTTTGGGTTCTGGTTAGTGTTTGGGTTCACGTTCGGGGTAGTGTTCGCTTTCGGGTTCACTTTAGGATTAGGGTTAGGATTCAGGTTCATGTTCAGGTTCGGGTTCAGGTTAGGGTTAGGGTTTGGGTTTGGGTTTGGGTTCTGGTTCAGGTTCAGGTTTAGGGTAGTGTTCGCGTTAGGATTAAAGTTAGGATTACGGTTCTGGTTCGGGTTCAGGTTAGGGTTCCTTTTCAGGTTTGGTTTCAGTTTCGGGTTTGGGTTCAGGTTAGGGTTCTGAATTGGGTTCGGATTTGGGTTCGGGTTCGGGTTCAGGTTTGGGTTTGAGTTTGGGTTTGGTTTTGGTTTAGGGTTAGGGTCCGGGTCCGGGTCCAGGTTCGAGTTAGGGTTTGGGTTCAGGTTAGGGTTTGTGTTTGTGTTCTGGTCTTCGTTCTGGTTTGGGTTTGGGTTCTGGTTCTGGTTCTGGTTCGGGTTCGGGTTCGGGTTTGAGTTTGGATTTGGGTTTGGGTTCGTGTTCGGGTTCGGATTCGGGTTCGGGTTCATGTTAGGGTTACGGTTACGGTTAGGGTTAGGTTTTGCGTTTGGGTTTGGGTTTGGGTTCTGGTGAGTGTTTGGGTCTGAATTGGGTTCGGATTTGTGTTCGGGTTAGTGTTAGTGTTCGGGTTCGGGTTCGGGTTCGGGTTTTATATTTCTTAAAGAGACAGCTTATTTATTATGGAAACACTTGATGTCCTTTACATATCATATTATTTTGTCCTTATACTGAATCAGGACACACACGTGACATGCATCCTTCTCTGTTCAACTTACTTCCACACAAAACTTTTTAACTTTACAGAAAGCAGAATCAATTCTTGTTATCTATTTCTCATAATTCTATTAAACAAAGCTTTTGAGCAGTTGACAAATTATATGCATCCATTTGCTTATGAAAATTTCAGCAGTTCCACAATCAATTTGTGGAATAAGCTTTCTCTATAAGAAATATAAGTAGACTACAAATTGGTTGTGGAACTGCTGAACTTTTCAGATTCTCTACATAAAAAGGATTTTAACTTCACATACACCGGAACAAAATGCATAGTTCTGCTGAACTTTACAAATTCCTTCCAAACAAAGGCGTTTTGGTTTACATACAACAAACACGCTTAGCATCTCTTTTATAAACTTTTTAGCTATAAACATACTAGCATCATTCGGCTCTCCTTATCATGTTCTTCATATTCAATGGTTTTTGGCATCACATATAGCCCAGAAAAATTCCTTGCCTTCAACCTAACATATTCCTTATATACAAAATGTTGTATATTCAACCTAACATATTCCTTATATACAAAATGTGGCGCAGTGGTTAAATGCCTGTACTGCAAGTAAAACTGTGCTCACGATCTGGGTTCAATCCCCGGTAGCAGGCTCAAGGTTCACTCAGCCTTCCATCCTTCCGAGGTCGGTAAAATGAGTACCCAGCTTGCTGGGGGGGGCAATGTGTAGCCTGCACTCTGTAATTAAATTTGTATACCGCCCAGAGACTACTTGTAGTAGTATGGGGCGGTATATAAGCAGAACACTTTACTTTTTTTTTTTTTAACAGAATATACCGTAGAAACACCTTGTCTTGTAATTTTTATATTGGAGTTGTTCTGAAGAATATTTTAAAAATCTTTGTATATAAAGTATATGAAAATTTAAGCAAAAGAATGCATCTAATTGGTCTACTGCTCAAAAGCTTTATTTAATAGAACCATGACAAGTAGAAAACAAGAATTGATTCTGGTTTCTGTAATCTTAAAAAGATTTGTGTGAAAGTAAGTTGAACAGAGAAGGATGCATCTCACGTGTGTGTCTTGTTTCATGATTCATGTAGTTAATAAGCTATCCCTATCTCTATGAGAAATATAAGTAGACTACAAAATGTAATGCTATAATGCTTTCTTTCTAAGAATTCAATATAAGGAATATAATATGGAGAAGACAAGTAGTTTAAGTAAATTTAGGGATTTTTTGTCAAAAGTATGATGAGAGAAATCATGCACATCAAGTGTGTCTGTAATAAAGCTTTATCTATAAGAAATATAAGTAGACTACACATTGTTTGTGGAACTGCTGAACTTTTCAGATTATTTATATTAAAAGGGTTTGGGTTTGGTTTTCGGTTTCAGTTTCGGTTTCGGGTTCAGGTTCGAGTTCAGGTTCGCATTTTAGGGTTAGGATTTGGGTTTGGGTTAGGGTTAGGGTTCGGGTTCGGGTTCAGGTTTGGGTTTGAGTTTGGTTTTGGTTTTGGTTTAGAGTTAGGGTCCGGGTACGCGTCAGGGTAGTGGGTCGCGTTAGGGTTTTGGTTCAGGTAAGGGTTTGTGGTTTGGGTTCTGGTTCTCGTTCTGGTTTGGGTTCTGGTTCTGGTTTGGGTTCGGGTTTGAGTTTGGATTTGGTTTTGGGTTCGTGTTCATGTTCTGATTCGGGTTCGGGTTCATGTTAGGGTTACGGTTAGGGTTAGGGTTAGGTTTTGCGTTTGGGTTTGGGTTTGGGTTCTGGTTAGTGTTTGGGTTCACGTTCGGGGTAGTGTTCACTTTAGGGTTCACTTTAGGATTAGGGTTAGGATTCAGGTTCATGTTCGGGTTCGGGTTCCGGTTAGGGTTTGGGTTTGGGTTTGGGTTTGGGTTATGGTTCAAGTTCAGGTTCAGGGTAGTCTTCGCGTTAGGATTAACGTTAGGATTACGGTTCTGGTTCGGGTTAGTGTTAGGGTTCCTTTTCTGATTCGGTTTCGGTTTCGGGTTTGGGTTCAGGTTAGGGGTCTGAATTGGGTTCAGATTTGGGTTCGGGTTCGGGTTCAGGTTTGGGTTTGAGTTTGGGTTTGGTTTTGGTTTAGGTTTAGGGTCCGGGTCCGGGTCCGTGTTTGAGTTAGGGTTTGGGTTCAGGTTAGGGATTGGGTTTGGGTTCTGGTTCTGGTTCTGGTTTGGGTTTGTGTTCTGGTTCTGGTTCTGGTTCTGGTTCTTGTTCTGGTTCTGGTTCGGGTTTGAGTTTGGATTTGGGTTTGGGTTCGTGTTCGGGTTCGGATTCGGGTTCGGGTTCATGTTAGGGTTACGGTTAGGGTTAGGGTTAGGTTTTGCGTTTGGGTTTGGGTTTGGGTTCTGGTTAGTGTTTGGGTTCACGTTCGGGGTAGTGTTCACTTTAGGGTTCACTTTAGGATTAGGGTTAGGATTCAGGTTCATGTTCGGGTTCGGGTTCCGGTTAGGGTTTGGGTTTGGGTTTGGGTTTGGGTTATGGTTCAAGTTCAGGTTCAGGGTAGTCTTCGCGTTAGGATTAACGTTAGGATTACGGTTCTGGTTCGGGTTAGTGTTAGGGTTCCTTTTCTGATTCGGTTTCGGTTTCGGGTTTGGGTTCAGGTTAGGGTTCTGAATTGGGTTCAGATTTGGGTTCGGGTTCGGGTTCAGGTTTGGGTTTGAGTTTGGGTTTGGTTTTGGTTTAGGTTTAGGGTCCGGGTCCGGGTCCGTGTTTGAGTTAGGTTTTGGGTTCAGGTTAGGGATTGGGTTTGGGTTCTGGTTCTGGTTCTGGTTTGGGTTTGTGTTCTGGTTCTGGTTCTGGTTCTGGTTCTTGTTCTGGTTCTGGTTCGGGTTTGAGTTTGGATTTGGGTTTGGGTTCGTGTTCGGGTTCGGATTCGGGTTCGGGTTCATGTTAGGGTTACGGTTACTGTTAGGGTTAGGTTTTACGTTTGGGTTTGGGTTTGGGTTCTGGTTAGTGTTTGGGTTCAAGTTCGGGGTAGTGTTCGCTTTCGGGTTCACTTTAGGATTAGGGTTAGGATTCAGGTTCATGTTCGGGTTCGGGTTCAGGTTAGGGTTAGGGTTTGGGTTTGGGTTTGGGTTCTGGTTCAGGTTCAGGTTCAGGGTAGTGTTCGCGTTAGGGTTAAAGTTAGGATTACGGTTCTGGTTTGGGTTAGTGTTAGGGTTCCTTTTCAGGTTCGGTTTCAGTTTCGGGTTTGGGTTCAGGTTAGGGTTCTGAATTGGGTTCAGATTTGGGTTTGGGTTCGGGTTCATGTTTGGGTTTGAGTTTGGGTTTGGTTTTGGTTTAGGTTTAGGGTCCAGGTCCGGGTCCGGGTTCGAGTTAGGGTTTGGGTTCAGGTTAGGGTTTGGGTTTGGGTTCTGGTTCTCGTTCTGGTTCTGGTTCTGGTTCGGGTTCTGGTTCTGGTTCTGGTTCGGGTTTGAGTTTGGATTTCGGTTTGGGTTCGTGTTCGGGTTCGGATTCGGGTTTGGGTTCATGTTAGGCTTACGGTTACGGTTAGGGTTAGGTTTTGCGTTTGGGTTTGGGTTTGGGTTCTGGTTAGTGTTTGGGTTCACGTTCGGGGTAGTGTTCGCTTTCGGGTTCACTTTAGGATTAGGGTTAGGATTCAGGTTCATGTTCAGGTTCGGGTTCAGGTTAGGGTTAGGTTTTGGGTTTGGGTTTGGGTTCTGGTTCAGGTTCAGGTTCAGGGTAGTGTTCGCGTTAGGATTAAAGTTAGGATTACGGTTCTGGTTCGGGTTAGTGTTAGGGTTCCTTTTCAGGTTCGGTTTCAGTTTCGGGTTTGGGTTCAGGTTAGGGTTCTGAATTGGGTTCGGATTTGGGTTCGGGTTCGGGTTCAGGTTTGGGTTTGAGTTTGGGTTTGGTTTTGGTTTAGGGTTAGGGTCCGGGTCCGGGTCCAGGTTCGAGTTAGGGTTTGGGTTCAGGTTAGGGTTTGTGTTTGTGTTCTGGTTTTCGTTCTGGTTTGGGTTTGGGTTCTGGTTCTGGTTCTGGTTCGGGTTCGGGTTCGGGTTTGAGTTTGGATTTGGGTTTGGGTTCATGTTAGGGTTACGGTTAGGGTTAGGGTTAGGTTTTGCGTTTGGGTTTGGGTTTGGGTTCTTGTGAGTGTGTGGGTTCACGTTCGGGGTAGTGTTCGCTTTAGGGTTCACTTTAGGATTAGGGTTAGGATTCAGGTTCATGTTCGGGTTCGGGTTCAGGTTAGGGTTTGGGTTTGGGTTTGGGTTTGGGTTTGAGTTCTGGTTCAGGTTCAGGTTCAGGTTCAGGGTAGTGTTCGCGTTAGGATTAAAGTTAGGATTATGGTTCTGGTTCGGGTTAGTGTTAGGGTTCCTTTTCAGGTTCAGTTTCGGTTTCGGGTTTGGGTTCAGGTTAGGGTTCTGAATTGGGTTCGGATTTGGGTTCGGGTTACGGTTCGGGTTAGTGTTAGTGGTCGGGTTCGGGTTCGGGTTCGGGTTTTATATTTCTTAAAAAGACAGCTTATTTATTATGGAAACACTTGATGTCCTTTACATATCATATTATTTTGTCATACTGAAACAGGACACACACGTGACATGCATCCTTCTTCTCTGTTCAACTTACTTCCACACAAAACTTTTTAACATTACAGAAAGCAGAATCAATTCTTGTTATCTATTTCTCATAATTCTATTAAACAAAGCTTTTGAGCAGTTGACAAATTATATGCATCCATTTGCTTTTGAAAATTTCAGCAGTTCCACAATCAATTTGTGGAATAAGCTTTCTCTATAAGAAATATAAGTAGACTACAAATTGGTTGTGGAACTGCTGAACTTTTCAGATTCTCTGTATAAAAAGGATTTTAACTTCACATACACCAGAACAAAATGCATAGTTCTGCTGAACTTTACAAATTCCTTACAAACAAAGGCGTTTTGGTTTACATACAACAAACACGCTTCGCATCTCTTTTATAAACTTTTAAGCTATATACATACTAGCATCATTCGGCTCTCCTTATCATGTTCTACATATTGAATGGTTTTTGGCATCACATATAGCCCAGAAAAATTCCTTGCCTTCAACCTAACATATTCCTTATATACAAAATATTTTTAACAGAATATACCGCAGAAACACCTTGTCTTGTAATTTTTATATTGGAGTTGTTCTGAAGAATATTTTAAAAATCTTTGTATATAAAGTATATGAAAATTTAAGCAAAAGAATGCATCTAATTTGTCTACTGCTCAAAAGCTTTATTTAATAGAACCATGACAAGTAGAAAAGAAGAATTGATTCTGGTTTCTGTAATCTTAAAAAGATTTGTGTGGAAGTAAGTTGAACAGAGAAGGATGCGTCTCACGTGTGTGTCTTGTTTCATGCTTCATGTAGTTAATAAGCTATCCCTATCTCTATGAGAAATATAAGTAGACTACAAAATGTAATGCTATAATGCTTTCTTTCTAAGCATTCAATATAAGGAATATAATATGTAGAATACAAGTAGTTTAAGTAAAGTTAGGGATTTTTTGTCAAAAGTATGATGAGAGAAATCATGCACATCAAATGTGTCTGTAATTAAGCTTTATCTATATGAAATATAAGTAGACTACAAATTGTTTGTGGAACTGCTGAACTTTTCAGATTATTTATATTAAAAAGGTTTGGGTTTGGTTTTCGGTTTCAGTTTCGGTTTCAGGTTCAGGTTCGAGTTCAGGTTCTCGTTTTAGGGTTAGGATTCGGGTTTGGGTTAGGGTTCGTGTTCGGGTTCGGGTTCAGGTTTGGGTTTGAGTTTGGGTTTGGTTTTGGTTTAGAGTTAGGGTCCGGGTCCGGGTCCGGGTTCGAGTTAGGGTTTGGGTTTCAGGTAAGGGTTTGGGTTTGGGTTCTGGTTCTCGTTCTGGTTTGGGTTCTGGTTCTGGTTCTGGTTTGGGTTCGGGTTTTAGTTTGGATTTGGGTTTGGGTTCGTGTTCACGTTCGGATTCGGGTTCGGGTTCATGTTAGGGTTACGGTTAGTGTTAGGGTTAGGTTTTGCGTTTGGGTTTGGCTTTGGGTTCTGGTTAGTGTTTGGGTTCACGTTCGGGGTAGTGTTCGCTTTAGGGTTCACTTTAGGATTAGGGTTAGGATTCAGGTTCATGTTCGGGTTCGGGTTCAGGTCAGGGTTTGGGTTTGGGTTTGGGTTTGGGTTCTGGTTCAGGTTCAGGTTCAGGGTAGTGTTCGCGTTAGGATTAAAGTTAGGTTCACGGTTCTGGTTCGGGTTCGTGTTAGGGCTCCTTTTCAGGTTTGGTTTCAGTTTCGGGTTTGGGTTCAGGTTAGGGTTCTAAATTGGGTTCGGATTTGGGTTCGGGTTCGGGTACAGGTTTGGTTTTGAGTTTGGGTTTGGTTTTGGATTAGGGTTAGGGTCCGGGTCCGGGTCCGGGTTCGAGTTAGTGTTTGGGTTCAGGTTAGGGTTTGGGTTTGGGTTCTGGTTCTCGTTCTGGTTTGGGTTTGGGTTCTGGTTCTGGTTCTGGTTCTGGTTCTGGTTCGGGTTTGAGTTTGGATTTAGGTTTGGGTTCGTGTTCGTGTTCGGATTCGGGTTAGGGTTCATGTTAGGATTACGGTTACGGTTAGGTTTTGGTTTTGCGTATGGGTTTGGGTTTGGGTTCTGGTGAGTGTTTGGGTTCTCATTCGGGGTAGTGTTCGCTTTAGGGTTCAATTTAGGATTAGGGTTAGGATTCAGGTTCATGTTCGGGTTCGGGTTCAGGTTAGGGTTTGGGTTTGGGTTTGGGTTTGGGTTTGGGTTTGGGTTCTGGTTCAGGTTCAGGTTCAGGGTAGTGTTCGCGTTAGCATTAAAGTTAGGATTATGGTTCTGGTTCGGGTTAGTGTTAGGGTTCCTTTTCACGTTCAGTTTAGGTTTCGGGTTTGGGTTCAGGTTAGGGTTCTGGATTGGGTTCGGATTTGGGTTCGGGTTACGGTTCGGGTTAGTGTTAGTGTTAGTGTTCGGGTTCGGGTTCGGGTTTTATATTTCTTAAAGAGACAGCTTATTTATTATGGAAACACTTGATGTCCTTTACATATCATATTATTTTGTCATACTGAAACAGGACACACACGTGACATGCATCCTTCTTCTCTGTTCAACTTACTTCCACACAAAACTTTTTAACATTACAGAAAGCAGAATCAATCCTTGTTATCTATTTCTCATAATTCTATTAAACAAAGCTTTTGAGCAGTTGACAAATTATATGCATCCATTTGCTTATGAAAATTTCAGCAGTTCCACAATCAATTTGTGGAGTAAGCTTTCTCTATAAGAAATATAAGTAGACTACAAATTGTTTGTGGAACTGCTGAACTTTTCAGATTATTTATATTAAAATGGTTTGGGTTTGGTTTTCGGTTTCAAATTCCGTTTCGGGTTCAGGTTCGAGTTCAGGTTCGCGTTTTAGGGTTAGGATTCGGGTTTGGGTTAGGGTTAGGGTTCGGGTTCGGGTTCAGGTTTGGGTTTGAGTTTGGGTTTGGTTTTGGTTTAGAGTTAGGGTCCGGGTCCGGGTCCGGGTTCGAGTTAGGGTTTGGGTTCAGGTTAGGGTTTGGGTTTGGGTTCTGGTTCTTGTTCTGGTTTGGGTTCTGGTTCTGGTTCTGGTTCTGGTTCGTGTTCGGGTTTGAATTTGGATTTGGGTTTGGGTTCGTGTTCGTGTTTGGATTCGGGTTCGGGTTCATGTTAGGATTACGGTTAGGGTTAGGGTTAGGTTTTGCGTTTGGGTTTGGGTTTGGGTTCTGGTTAGTATTTGGGTTCACGTTCGGGGTAGTGTTCACTTTAGGGTTCACTTTAGGATTAGGGTTAGGATTCAGGTTCATGTTCGGGTTCGGGTTCAGGTTAGGGTTTGGGTTTGGGTTTGGGTTTGGGTTTGGGTTCTGGTTCAGGTTCAGGTTCAGGGTAGTGTTCGCGTTAGGATTAAAGTTAGGATTATGGTTCTGGTTCGGGTTAGTGTTAGGGTTCCTTTTCAGGTTCAGTTTCGGTTTCGGGTTTGGGTTCAGGTTAGGGTTCTGAATTGGGTTCGGATTTGGGTTCGCGTTAGGGTTCGGGTTAGTGTTAGTGTTCAGGTTTGGGTTCGGGTTCGGGTTTTATATTTCTTAAAGAGACAGCTTATTATTTATGGAAACACTTGATGTCCTTTACATATCATATTATTTTGTCTTTATACTGAAACAGGACACACACGTGACATGCATCCTTCTTCTCTTTTCAACTTACTTCCACACAAAACTTTTTAACATTACAGAAAGCAGAATCAATTCTTGTTATCTATTTCTCATAATTCTATTAAACAAAGCTTTTGAGCAGTTGACAAATTATATGCATCCATTTGCTTTTGAAAATTTCAGCAGTTCCACAATCAATTTGTGGAATAAGCTTTCTCTATAAGAAATATAAGTAGACTACAAATTGGTTGTGGAACTGCTGAACTTTTCAGATTCTCTATATAAAAAGGATTTTAACTTCACATACACCAGAACAAAATGCATAGTTCTGCTGAACTTTACAAATTCCTTACAAACAAAGGCGTTTTGGTTTACATACAACAAACACGCTTCGCATCTCTTTTATAAACTTTTTAGCTATATACATACTAGCATCATTCGGCTCTCCTTATCATGTTCTTCATATTCAATGGTTTTTGGCATCACATATAGCCCAGAAAAATTCCTTGCCTTCAACCTAACATATTCCTTATATACATAATGTTTTTAACAGAATATACCGTAGAAACACCTTGTCTTGTAATTTTTATATTGGAGTTGTTCTGAAGAATATTTTAAAAATCTTTGTATATAAAGTATATGAAAATTTAAGCAAAAGAATGCATCTAATTGGTCTACTGCTCAAAAGCTTTATTTAATAGAACCATGACAAGTAGAAAAGAAGAATTGATTCTGGTTTCTGTAATCTTAAAAATATTTGTGTGGAAGTAAGTTGAACAGAGAAGGATGCATCTCACGTGTGTGTCTTGTTTCATATTTCATGTAGTTAATAAGCTATCCCTATCTCTATGAGAAATATAAGTAGACTACAAAATGTAATGCTATAATGCTTTCTTTCTAAGCATTCAATATAAGGAATATAATATGTAGAAGACATGTAGTTTAAGTAAAGTTAGGGATTGTTTGTCAAAAGTATGATGAGAGAAATCATGCACATCAAGTGTGTCTGTAATAAAGCTTTATCTATAAGAAATATAAGTAGACTACAAAATGTTTGTGGAACTTCTGAACTTTTCAGATTATTTATATTAAAAGGGTTTGGGTTTGGTTTTCGGTTTCAGTTTCGGTTTCGGCTTCAGGTTCGAGTTCAGGTTCGCATTTTAGGGTTAGGATTTGGGTTTGGGTTAGGGTTAGGGTTCGGGTTCGGGTTCAGGTTTGGGTTTGAGTTTGGGTTTGGTTTTGGTTTAGAGTTAGGGTCCGGGTCCGGGTCCGGGTTCGAGTTAGGGTTTGGGTTCAGGTAAGGGTTTGGGTTTGGGTTCTGGTTCTCGTTCTGGTTTGGGTTCTGGTTCTAGTTCTCGTTTGGGTTCGGGTTTGAGTTTGGATTTGGGTTTGGGTTCGTGTTCGTGTTCGGATTCGGGTTCGGGTTCATGTTAGGGTTACGGTTAGTGTTAGGGTTAGGTTTTGCGTTTGGGTTTGGCTTTGGGTTCTGGTTAGTGTTTGGGTTCAAGTTCGGGGTAGTGTTCGCTTTAGGGTTCACTTTAGGATTAGGGTTAGGATTCAGGTTCATGTTCGGGTTCGGGTTCAGGTTAGGGTTTGGGTTTGGGTTTGGGTTTGGGTTCTGGTTCAGGTTCAGGTTCAGGGTAGTGTTCGCGTTAGGATTAAAGTTAGGTTTACGGTTCTGGTTCGGGTTAGTGTTAGGGCTCCTTTTCAGGTTCGGTTTCGGTTTCGGGTTTGGGTTCAGGTTAGGGTTCTAAATTGGGTTCGGATTTGGGTTCGGGTTCGGGTACAGGTTTGGGTTTGAGTTTGGGTTTGGTTTTGGTTTAGGGTTAGGGTCCGGGTCAGGGTCCGGGTTCGAGTTAGGGTTTGGGTTCAGGTTAGGGTTTGGGTTTGGGTTCTGGTTCTCGTTCTGGTTTGGGTTTGGGTTCTGGTTCTGGTTCTGGTTCGGGTTCGGGTTTGAGTTTGGATTTGGGTTTGGGTTCGTTTTCGGGTTCGGATTCGGGTTTGGGTTCATCTTAGAATTACGGTTACGGTTAGGATTAGGTATTGCGTTTGGGTTTGGGTTTGGGTTCTGGTGAGTGTTTGGGTTCTCATTCGGGGTAGTGTTCGCTTTAGGGTTCAATTTAGGATTAGGGTTAGGATTCAGGTTCATGTTCGGGTTCGGGTTCGGGTTAGGGTTTGGGTTTGGGTTTGGGTTTGGGTTTGGGTTTGGGTTCTGGTTCAGGTTCAGGTTCAGGGTAGTGTTCGCGTTAGCATTAAAGTTAGGATTATGGTTCTGGTTCGGGTTAGTGTTAGGGTTCATTTTGAGGTTCAGTTTCGGTTTCGGGTTTGGGTTCAGGTTAGGGGTCTGAATTGGGTTCGGATTTGGGTTCGGGTTAGGGTTCGGGTTAGTGTTAGTGTTATTGTTCAGGTTCGGGTTCGGGTTTTATATTTCTTAAAGAGACAGCTTATTTATTATGGAAACACTTGATGTCCTTTACATATCATATTATTTTGTCATACTGAAACAGGACACACACGTGTCATGCATCCTTCTTCTCTGTTCAACTTACTTCCACACAAAACTTTTTAACATTACAGAAAGCAGAATCAATTCTTGTTATCTATTTCTCATAATTCTATTAAACAAAGCTTTTGAGCAGTTGACAAATTATATGCATCCATTTGCTTATGAAAATTTCAGCAGTTCCACAATCAATTTCTGGAGTAAGCTTTCTCTATAAGAAATATAAGTAGACTACAAATTGTTTGTGGAACTGCTGAACTTTTCAGATTATTTATATTAAAAGGGTTTGGGTTTGGTTTTCGGTTTCAGTTTCGGTTTCGGGTTCAGGTTCGAGTTCAGGTTCGCGTTTTAGGGTTAGGATTCGGGTTTGGGTTAGGGTTCGGGTTCGGGTTCAGGTTTGGGTTTGAGTTTGGGTTTGGTTTTGGTTTAGGTTTAGGTTCTGTGTCCGGGTCCGGGTTTGAGTTAGGGTTTGGGTTCAGGTTAGGGTTTGGGTCTGGGTTCTGGTGTTCGTTCTGGTTTGGGTTTGGGTTCTGGTTCTGGTTCAGGTTCAGGTTCAGGGTAGTGTTCGCGTTAGGATTAAAGTTAGGATTATGGTTCTGGTTCGGGTTAGTGTTAGGGTTCCTTTTCAGGTTCAGTTTCGGTTTCGGGTTTGGGTTCAGGTTAGGGTTCTGAATTGGGTTCGGATTTGGGTTCGCGTTAGGGTTCGAGTTAGTGTTAGTGTTCGGGTTCGGGTTCGGGTTCGGTTTCGGGTTTTATATTTCTTAGAGACAGCTTATTAATTATGGAAACACTTGATGTCCTTTCATATCATATTATTTTGTCTTTATACTGAAGCAGGACACACACGTGACATGCATCCTTCTTCTCTGTTCAACTTACTTCCACACAAAACTTTTTAACATTACAGAAAGCAGAATCAATTCTTGTTATCTATTTCTCATAATTCTATTAAACAAAGCTTTTGAGCAGTTGACAAATTATATGCATCCATTTGCTTTTGAAAATTTCAGCAGTTCCACAATCAATTTGTGGAATAAGCTTTCTCTATAAGAAATATAAGTAGACTACAAATTGGTGTTGGAACTGCTGAACTTTTCAGATTCTCTGTATAAAAAGGATTTTAACTTCACATACACCAGAACAAAATGCATAGTTCTGCTGAACTTTACAAATTCCTTCCAAACAAAGGCGTTTTGGTTTACATACAACAAACACGCTTCGCATCTCTTTTATAAACTTTTTAGCTATATACATACTAGCATCATTCGGCTCTCCTTATCATGTTCTTCATATTCAATGGTTTTTGGCATCACATATAGCCCAGAAAAATTCCTTGCCTTCAACCTAACATATTCCTTATATACAAAATGTTTTTAACAGAATATACCGTAGAAACACCTTGTCTTGTAATTTTTATATTGGAGTTGTTCTGAAGAATATTTTAAAAATCTTTGTATATAAAGTATATAAAAATCTAAGCAAAAGAATGCATCTAATTTGTCTACTGCTCTAAAGCTTTGTTCAATAGAACCATGACAAGTAGAAAACAAGAATTGATTCTGGTTTCTGTAATCTTAAAAAGATTTGTGTGGAAGTAAGTTGAACAGAGAAGGATGCATCTCACGTGTGTGTCTTGTTTCATGATTCATGTAGTTAATAAGCTATCCCTATCTCTATGAGAAATATAAGTAGACTACAAAATGTAATGCTATAATGCTTTCTTTCTAAGCATTCAATATAAGGAATATAATATGTAGAAGTCAAGTAGTTTAAGTAAAGTTAGTGATTTTTTGTCAAAAGTATGATGAGAGAAATCATGCACATCAAGTGTGTATGTAATAAAGCTTTATCTATAAGAAATATAAGTAGACTACAAATTGTTTGTGGAACTGCTGGACTTTTCAGATTATTTATATTAAAAGGGTTTGGGTTTGGTTTTCGGTTTCAGTTTCGGTTTCGGGTTCAGGTTCGAGTTCAGGTTCGCGTTTTAGGGTTAGGATTCGGGTTTGGGTTAGGGTTCGGGTTCGGGTTCGGGTTCAGGTTTGGGTTTGAGTTTGGGTTTGGATTTGGTTTAGAGTTAGGGTCCGGGTCCGGATCCGGGTTCGAGTTAGTGTTTGGGTTCAGGTTAGGGTTTGGGTTTGTGTTCTGGTTCTCGTTCTGGTTTGGGTTCTGGTTCTGGTTCTGGTTCGGGTTCGGGTTTGAGTTTGGATTTGTGTTTGGGTTTGTGTTTGTGTTTGGATTCGGGTTCGGGTTCATGTTAGGGTTACGGTTAGGGTTAGGTTTAGGTTTTGCGTTTGGGTTTGGGTTTGGGTTCTGGTTAGTGTTTGGGTTTGGGTTCTGGTTCTCGTTCTGGATCGGGTTCGGGTTGGAGTTTCGATTTGGGTTTGGGTTCGTGTTCGGGTTCGGATTCAGGTTCGGGTTCATGTTAGGGTTACGGTTAGGGTTAGGGTTAGGTTTTGCGTTTGGGTTTGGGTTTGGGTTCTGGTTAGTGTTTGGGTTCACGTTCGGGGTAGTGTTCGCTTTAGGGTTCACTTTAGGATTAGGGTTAGGATTCAGGTTCATGTTCGGGTTCGGGTTCAGGTTAGGGTTTGGGTTAGGATTAAAGTTAGGATTACGGTTCTGGTTCGGGTTAGTGTTAGGGTTCCTTTTCATGTTCAGTTTCGGTTTCGGGTTTGGGTTCAGGTTAGGGTTCTGAATTGGGTTCGGATTTGGGTTCGGGTTCGGGTTCAGGTTTGGGTTTGAGTTTGAGTTTGGTTTTGGTTTAGGGTTAGGGTCCGGGTCCGGGTCCGGGTTCGAGTTAGGGTTTGGGTTCAGGTTAGGGTTTGGGTTAGGGTTCTGGTTCTGGTTCTGGTTCTGGTTCTGGTTTGAGTTTGGATTTGGGTTTGGGTTCGTGTTCGGGTTCGGATTCGGGTTTGGGTTCATGTTAGGGTTACGGTTACGGTTAGGGTTAGGTTTTGCGTTTGGGTTTGGGTTTGGGTTCTGGTGTGTGTTTGGGTTCACGTTCGGGGTAGTGTTCGCTTTAGGGTTCACTTTAGGATTAGGGTTAGGATTCAGTTTCATGTTCGAGTTCGGGTTCAGGTTAGTGTTTGGGTTTGGGTTTGGGTTTGGGTTTGGGTTCTGGTTCAGGTTCAGGTTCAGGGTAGTGTTCGCGTTAGGATTTAAGTTAGGATTATGGTTCTGGTTCGGGTTAGTGTTAGGGTTCCTTTTCAGGTTCAGTTTAGGTTTCGGGTTTGGGTTCAGGTTAGGGTTCTGAATTGGGTTCGGATTTGGGTTCGGGTTAGGGTTCGGGTTAGTGTTAGTTTTCGTGTTTGGGTTCGGGTTCGGGTTTTATATTTCTTAAAGAGACAGCTTATTAATTATGGAAACACTTGATGTCCTTTACATATCATATTATTTTGTCCTTATACTGAAACAGGACACACACGTGACATGCATCCTTCTTCTCTGTTCAACTTACTTCCACACAAAACTTTTTAACATTACAGAAAGCAGAATCAATTCTTGTTATCTATTTCTCATAATTCTATTAAACAAAGCTTTTGAGCAGTTGACAAATTATATGCATCCATTTGCTTTTGAAAATTTCAGCAGTTCCACAATCAATTTGTGGAATAAGCTTTCTCTATAAGAAATATAAGTAGACTACAAATTGGTTGTGGAACTGCTGAACTTTTCAGATTCTCTGTATAAAAAGGATTTTAACTTCACATACACCAGAACAAAATGCATAGTTCTGCTGAACTTTACAAATTCCTTACAAACAAAGGCGTTTTGGTTTACATACAACAAACACGCTTCGCATCTCTTTTATAAACTTTTTAGCTATATACATACTAGCATCATTCGGCTCTCCTTATCATGTTCTACATATTGAATGGTTTTTGGCATCACATATAGCCCAGAAAAATTCCTTGCCTTCAACCTAACATATTCCTTATATACAAAATATTTTTAACAGAATATACCGCAGAAACACCTTGTCTTGTAATTTTTATATTGGAGTTGTTCTGAAGAATATTTTAAAAATCTTTGTATATAAAGTATATGAAAATTTAAGCAAAAGAATGCATCTAATTTGTCTACTGCTCAAAAGCTTTATTTAATAGAACCATGACAAGTAGAAAACAAGAATTGATTCTGGTTTCTGTAATCTTAAAAAGATTTGTGTGGAAGTAAGTTGAACAGAGAAGGATGCGTCTCACGTGTGTGTCTTGTTTCATGCTTCATGTAGTTAATAAGCTATCCCTATCTCTATGAGAAATATAAGTAGACTACAAAATGTAATGCTATAATGCTTTCTTTCTAAGCATTCAATATAAGGAATATAATATGTAGAATACAAGTAGTTTAAGTAAAGTTAGGGATTTTTTGTCAAAAGTATGATGAGAGAAATCATGCACATCAAATGTGTCTGTAATTAAGCTTTATCTATATGAAATATAAGTAGACTACAAATTGTTTGTGGAACTGCTGAACTTTTCAGATTATTTATATTAAAAAGGTTTGGGTTTGGTTTTCGGTTTCAGTTTCGGTTTCAGGTTCAGGTTCGAGTTCAGGTTCTCGTTTTAGTGTTAGGATTCGGGTTTGGGTTAGGGTTCGGGTTCGGGTTCGGGTTCAGGTTTGGGTTTGAGTTTGGTTTTGGTTTTGGTTTAGGTTTAGGGTTAGGGTCCGGGTCCGGGTTTGAGTTAGAGTTTGGGTTCAGGTTAGGGTTTGGGTTTGGGTTCTGGTTCTCGTTCTGATTTGGGTTCTGGTTCTGGTTCGGGTTCGGGTTCGGGTTTGAGTTTGGATTTGGGTTTGTGTTCGTGTTCGGGTTCGGATTCGGGTTCAGGTTCATGTTAGGGTTACGGTTAGGGTTAGGTTTAGGTTTTGCGTTTGGGTTTGGGTTTGGGTTCTGGTGAGTGTTTGGGTTCACGTTCGGGGTAGTGTTCGCTTTAGGGTTCACTTTAGGATTAGGGTTAGGATTCAGGTTCATGTTCGAGTTCGGGTTCAGGTTAGGGTTTGGGTTTGGGTTTGGGTTTGGGTTTGGGTTCTGGTTCAGGTTCAGGTTCAGGGTAGTGTTCGCGTTAGGATTAAAGTTAGGATTATGGTTCTGGTTCGGGTTAGTGTTAGGGTTCCTTTTCAGGTTCAGTTTCGGTTTCTGGTTTGGGTTCATGTTAGGGTTCTGAATTGGGTTCGGATTTGGGTTCGCGTTAGGGTTCGAGTTAGTGTTAGTGTTCGGGTTCGGGTTCGGGTTCGGGTTCGGGTTCGGGTTTTATATTTCTTAGAGACAGCTTATTAATTATGGAAACACTTGATGTCCTTTACATATCATATTATTTTGTCTTTATACTGAAGCAGGACACACACGTGACATGCATCCTTCTTCTCTGTTCAACTTACTTCCACACAAAACTTTTTAACATTACAGAAAGCAGAATCAATTCTTGTTATCTATTTCTCATAATTCTATTAAACAAAGCTTTTGAGCAGTTGACAAATTATATGCATCCATTTGCTTATGAAAATTTCAGCAGTTCCACAATCAATTTGTGGAATAAGCTTTCTCTATAAGAAATATAAGTAGACTACAAATTGGTTGTGGAACTGTTGAACTTTTCAGATTCTCTATATAAAAAGGATTTTAACTTCACATACACCAGAACAAAATGCATAGTTCTGCTGAACATTACAAATTCCTTCCAAACAAAGGCGTTTTGGTTTACATACAACAAACACGCTTAGCATCTCTTTTATAAACTTTTTAGCTATATACATACTAGCATCATTCGGCTCTCCTTATCATGTTCTTCATATTCAATGGTTTTTGGCATCACATATAGCCCAGAAAAATTCCTTGCCTTCAACCTAACATATTCCTTATATACAAAATGTTTTTAACAGAATATACCGTAGAAACACCTTGTCTTGTAATTTTTATATTGGAGTTGTTCTGAAGAATATTTTAAAAATCTTTGTATATAAAGTATATAAAAATCTGAGCAAAAGAATGCATCTAATTTGTATACTGCTCTAAAGCTTTGTTCAATAGAACCATGACAAGTAGAAAACAAGAATTGATTCTGGTTTCTGTAATCTTAAAAAGATTTGTGTGGAAGTAAGTTGAACAGAGAAGGATGCATCTCACGTGTGTGTCTTGTTTCATGATTCACGTAGTTAATAAGCTATCCCTATCTCTATGAGAAATATAAGTAGACTACAAAATGTAATGCTATAATGCTTTCTTTCTAAGCATTCAATATAAGGAATATAATATGTAGAAGACAAGTAGTTTAAGTAAAGTTAGGGATTTTTTGTCAAAAGTATGATGAGAGAAATCATGCACATCACGTGTGTATGTAATAAAGCTTTATCTATAAGAAATATAAGTAGACTACAAATTGTTTGTGGAACTGCTGAACTTTTCAGATTATTTATATTAAAAGGGTTTGGGTTTGGTTTTCGGTTTCAGTTTCGGTTTCGGGTTCAGGTTCGAGTTCAGGTTCGCGTTTTAGGGTTAGGATTCGGGTTTGGGTTAGGGTTCGGGTTCGGTTTCAGGTTTGGGTTTGAGTTTGGGTTTGGATTTGGTTTAGAGTTAGGGTCCGGGTCCGGGTCCGGGTTCGAGTTAGGGTTTGGGTTCAGGTTAGGGTTTGGGTTTGGGTTCTGGTTCTCGTTCTGGTTTGGGTTCTGCTTCTGGTTCTGGTTCGGGTTCGGGTTTGAGTTTGGATTTGGTTTTGTGTTTGTGTTTGTGTTTGTGTTCGGATTCGGGTTCGGGTTCATCTTAGGGTTACGGTTAGGGTTAGGTTTAGGTTTTGCGTTTGGGTTTGGGTTTGGGTTCTGGTTACTGTTTGGGTTTGGGTTCTGGTTCTCGTTCTGGTTCGGGTTCGGGTTTGAGTTTGGATTTGGGTTTGGGTTCGTGTTCGGGTTCGGATTCAGGTTCGGGTTCATGTTAGGGTTACGGTTAGGGTTAGGGTTAGTTTTTGCGTTTGGGTTTGGGTTTGGGTTCTGGTTAGTGTTTGGGTTCACGTTCGGGGTAGTGTTCGCTTTAGGGTTCACTTTAGGATTAGGGTTAGGATTCAGGTTCATGTTCGGGTTTGGGTTCAGGTTAGGGTTTGGGTTTGGGTTTGGGTTCTGGTTCAGGTTCAGGTTCAGGTTCAGGTTCAGGGTAGTGTTCGCGTTAGGATTAAAGTTAGGATTATGGTTCTGGTTCGGGTTAGTGTTAGGGTTCCTTTTCATGTTCGGTTTCGGTTTCGGGTTTGGGTTCAGGTTAGGGTTCTGAATTGGGTTCGGATTTGGGTTCGCGTTAGGGTTCGGGTTAGTGTTAGTGTTCGGGTTCGGGTTCGGGTTCGGGTTTTATATTTCTTAAAGAGACAGCTTATTAATTATGGAAACACTTGATGTCCTTTACATATCATATTATTTTGTCCTTATACTGAAACAGGACACACACGTGACATGCATCCTTCTTCTCTGTTCAACTTACTTCCACACAAAACTTTTTAACATTACAGAAAGCAGAATCAATTCTTGTTATCTATTGCTCATAATTCTATTAAACAAAGCTTTTGAGCAGTTGACAAATTAAATGCAACCATTTGCATGAAAATTTCAGCAGTTCCACAATCAATTTGTGGAATAAGCTTTCTCTATAAGACATATAAGTAGACTACAAATTGGTTGTGGAACTGCTCAACTTTTTAGATTCTCTATATAAAAAGGATTTTAACTTCACATACACCAGAACAAAATGCATAGTTCTGCTGAACTTTACAAATTCCTTCCAAACAAAGGTGTTTTGGTTTACATACAACAAACACGCTTAGCATCTCTTTTATAAACTTTTTAGCTATATACATACTAGGTGCATCATTCGGCTCTCCTTATCATGTTCTTCATATTCAATGGTTTTTAGCATCACATATAGCCCAGAAAAATTCCTTGTCTTCAAGCTAACATATTCCTTATATACAAAATGTTTTGAACAGAATATACCGTAGAAACATATTGTCTTGTAATTTTTATATTGGAGTTGTTCTGAAGAATATTTTAAAAATCTTTGTATATAAAGTATATGAAAAGTTAAGCAAAAGAATGCATCTAATTTGTCTACTGCTCAAAAGCTTTGTTTAATAGAACCATGACAAGTAGAAAACAAGAATTGATTCTGGTTTCTGTAATCTTAAAAAGATTTGTGTGGAAGTAAGTTGAACAGAGAAGGATGCATCTCACGTGTGTGTCTTGTTTCATGCTTCATGTAGTTAATAAGCTATCCCTATCTCTATGAGAAATATAAGTAGACTACAAAATGTAATGCTATAATGCTTTCTTTCTAAGCATTCAATATAAGGAATATAATATGTAGAAGACAAGTAGTTTAAGTAAAGTTAGGGATTTTTTGTCAAAAGTATGATGAGAAAAATCATGCACATCAAGTGTGTATGTAATAAAGCTTTATCTATAAGAAATATAAGTAGACTACAAATTGTTTGTGGAACTGCTGAACTTTTCAGATTATTTATATTAAAAGGGTTTGGGTTTGGTTTTCGGTTTCGATTTCGGTTTCGGGTTCAGGTTCGAGTTCAGGTTCGCGTTTTAGGGTTAGGATTCGGGTTTGGATTAGGGTTAGGGTTTGGGTTCGGGTTCAGGTTTGGGTTTGACTTTGGGTTTGGTTTTGGTTTAGGGTTAGGGTTAGGGTCCGGGTCCTGGTTCGAGTTAGGGTTTGGGTTCAGGTTAGGGTTTGGGTTTGGGTTCTGGTTCTCGTTCTGGTTTGGGTTTGGGTTCTGGGTCTGGTTCTGGTTCTGGTTCGGGTTTGAGTTTGGATTTGGGTTTGTGTTTGGGTTCGGGTTCGGATTCGTGTTCGGGTTCATGTTAGGGTTACGGTTAGGGTTAGGGTTAGGTTTTGCGTTTGGGTTTGGGTTTGGGTTCTGGTTAGTGTTTGGGTTCACGTTCAGGGTAGTGTTCGCTTTAGGGTTCACTTTAGGATTAGGGTCAGGATTCAGGTTCATGTTCGGGTTTGGGTTCAGGTTAGGGTTTGGGTTTCGGTTTGGGTTTGGTTTCTGGTTCAGGTTCAGGTTCAGGGTAGTGTTCGCGTTAGGACTAAAGTTAGGATTACGGTTCTGGATCGGGTTAGTGTTAGGGTTCCTTTTCAGGTTCTGGTTCTGTTTCGGGTTTGCGTTCAGGTTAGGGTTCTGAATTGGGTTCGGATTTGGGTTCGGGTTAGTGTTAGTGTTCGGGTTCAGGTTCGGGTTCGGGTTTTATATTTCTTAAAGAGATAGCTTATTAATTATGGAAACACTTGATGTCCTTTACATATCATATTATTTTGTCCTTATACTGAAACAGGACACACACATGACATGCATCCTTCTTCTCTGTTCAATTTACTTCCACACAAAACTTTTTAACATTACAGAGAGCAGAATCAATTCTTGTTATCTCTTTCTCATAATTCTATTAAGCAAAGCTTTTGAGCAGTTGACAAATTATATGCATTCTTTTGCTTAACTTTTCCCTAACCCTAACACTAACCCTAACCCTAACCTTAACC
>JAWVWN010001097.1:662500-665000 GCA_037367305.1 Phrynocephalus vlangalii | reverse complement strand
AACCCTAACCCTAAGGCTAAGCCTTCGCCTAAAATTAAGCCTAATCCTAAGCCTAACCCTAACCCTAACCTTAACCCTAAGACAAACCCTAACCCTAACCCTAACCCTAACCCTAATCCTAAACCTAACTCTAGCCCTAATCCTAACGTTAGCCCCAGCCCTAGCCATAGACCTCGCCGTAGGCCTTGGCCTAGCAGTAGCCCAAACCCTAACCCTAACCCTAACCCAAACCGTAACCCTAATCCTATCCCTATCCCTATCCCTATCCCTAACCCTAACACTAACCCTAACCCTAAGGCTAAGCCTAAGGCTAAAACTAAGCCTAAACCTAACCCTAACCCTAACCCTAACCTTAACCCTAAGCCAAACCCTAACCCTAACCCTAGCCCTAACCCTAACCCTAATCCTAAACCTAACTCTAGCCCTAACCCTAACCTTAGCCCCAGCCCTAGCCGTAGACCTCGCCGTAGGCCTTGGCCTAGCAGTAGCCCAAACCCTAACCCTAACCCTAACCCAAACCGTAACCCCAATCCTATCCCTATCCCTAACCGGAACCCTAAACCTAACCCTAACCCAAACCCTAACCCTAACCCTAACCCTAACCCTTACCCTAACCCTAACCCTAACCCTAACCCTAACCCTAACCCTAAACCTGAATCCATCCTACCTACCAACCCAAACCTATAACCTATCCTACCTAACCATCCTAACTACCCAAACCTAACCCACCAAACCTAACCCTAACCCTAACCCAAACCTAACCCTATCATTATCCCTAACCCAACCGAACCGTAACCGTAACCCAACCCGAACCCTAACCCGAACCCTAACCCTATAACCTAACCCTAACCCTAACCCTAACCCTAACCTAAACCTACCTAACCTTAACCCTAACCCTAACCTAACCTAAACCATCTAAACCTAACCCTAACCCTAACCCTAACCCTAGCTATTACCTAACCTAACCTACTAACCTTCCCTAGCCCTAATCGCCTATACTCCTAGCAGTAACCCTAACCTAACCCTAACCCTACCCTAACCCACTTACACCTAACCTAACCCTAACCCTACCCTAACTCTAACCCTAACCCTAACCCTAACCCTAACCTAATACCCTAACCCTAACCCGAACCCAACCCTAAACCCTAACCCTAACCTGAACTAACACCTAACCCTAACCTAACCCTAACCTAACCTAACTACCTAACCCTAACCTAACCCTAACCCTAACCCTAACCCTAACCTAACCCTAACCCTAACCATACCCTAAACCCTAACCCTAACCCTAACCCTAACTAACCTAACCTAACCTAACCAAGCCTAAGCCTAGCCATAGCTAAGGGACTAACCCTAACCCTAACCCTAACCCTAACCCTAACCTAACCCTAACCCTAACCCTAATCCTAACCCTAACCCTAACTACCTACACCTATCCCTAACCTTAACCCCTAACCTGACCCTAACCTAACCCTAACCTAACACCTAACCACTAACCCTAACCGTAACCCTAACCTACCTAACCCAACCCTAACCTAAACCCTAAATACCTATATCCTAATCCTTAACCTAACCCTAACCCTAACCTACTAACCCTAACCCTAACCCTAACCCTAACCCTAACCCTATAACCCTAATCCTAACCCTAACCCTAACACCCTAACCCTAACCCGAACCTAACCTAACCTAACCCTAACCCTAACCCTAACCTAACCCTAACCTAAACCTAACCCTAACCCTAACCCTAACCTACCCTAACCTAACCCTACCTAACCCTAACCCTAACCCTAACCTTAACCCTAACCCTAACCTAACCCTAAACCTAACCCTAACCCTAACCAAACCCTAACCCTAATCCTAACCCTAGCCCCAACCCTAACCCTAACCCTAACCCAAACCCTACACCTAACCCTAACCCTAACCCTAACCCTAACACTAACCCTAACCCTAAGCCTAACCCTAACCCTGTCCCTAACCCTATCTCTAACCCAAACCCCAACCCTAGCCCTAACCCTAACCCTAACCCTAACCCTAACCCTAACCCTAACCCTAACCCTAACCCTAACCCTAACCCTAACCACCTACTAAACCTACCCTAACCCAAACCTAACCTACCCTAACCCTAACCGTAACCATCTAACCCTAACCTAACCTAACGTAACCCTAACCTAACCCTAACCCTAACAAACCTAACCTAATCCTAACCCTAACCCTAACCAACCCACTAACCTAACCCTAACCTAACCCTACCCTTACCCTAACCCATAACCTAAACCTAACCCTAACCCTAACCCTAACCCTATCCTAACCTAACCCTAACCAACCTAACCTACATTAACCTACCTAACCCTATCTCTAAACCGAACCCGAACCCGAACCCAACCTCTAACCCTAACCCTAACCCTAACCCTAACCCTAACCCTAATAACCCTAACCCTACTACCTAACCCTAACCCTAACCCTACCCTACCTAACACCTAACTAACCCATCTTAAACCTAATA
>JAWVWN010001097.1:652500-657500 GCA_037367305.1 Phrynocephalus vlangalii | reverse complement strand
AACCCTAACCCTAATCCCAATCCTAATCCTACCCCTAACCCTAACCCAAACCCTAACCCTAACCCTAATCCTAACCCTAAGCCTAACCCTAACCCTAACCCTAGCCCTAACCCTAACCCTAACCCTAACCCTAATCCTAACCCTGTCATTAAACCTAACCCTAAACCTCACCCTAACCCGAACCCGAACCCGAAACCAAACCCTAACCCTAACCCTAAACCTAACCCTAACCCTAACCCTAACCCTAACCCTAACCCAAACACTAACCCTAACCCTAAACCTAACCCTAACCCTAACCCTAACCCTAACCCTAACCCTAACCCTAACCCTAACCTAAGCCTAAGCCTAACCCTAACACTAACCCTAACCCTAACCCTAACCCTAACCCTAACCCTAACCCTAACCGTGACCCTAACCCTAACCCTAACCCTAACCCTAACCCAACCCTAACCCTAACTCTAATCCCAATCCTAATCCTATCCCTAACCCTAACCCAAACCCTAACCCTAACCCTAATCCTAACCCTAACCCTAAACCTAACCCTAAACCTAACCCAAAACCTAACCCTAACCCTAACCCTAATCCTAACCCTATCATTAAACCTAACCCTCACCCTCACCCTCACCCTCACCCTCACCCTCACCCTCACCCTCACCCTCACCCTCACCCTCACCCTCACACTAACCCTAACCCTAACCATAACCCTAACCCTAACCCTAACCCTAACCCTATCCCTATCCCTATCCTTATTCCTATCCCTATCCCTAAACCCAACCCTAACCCTAAACCTAACCCTAACCCTAACACTAACTCTAACCCTAACCCTAGAACTAGATCTCGCCATAGGCCTTGGACTAACAGTAGCAATTACCCTAACCCTAACCCTACACCTAACCCTAACCCTAACCCTAACCCTTCCCTAGCCCCAACCCTAACCCTAACCCGAACCCGAACCCGAACCCGAACCCGAACCCGAACCCTAAGCCTAACCCTAACCCTAACCCTATCCCTAACCATTACCCTAGCCCCAAACCTAACCCTAAGCCTATGCTAAGCCTATACCTAAGTCTAAGCCTAAGCCTAAGACTAAGACTAAGACTAAGACTAAGACTAAGACTAAGACTAAGACTAACCCTAACCCTAACCCTAACCCTAAACCTAACCCTAACCCGAGCCCTTTCCCTAGCCCTTGCCCTAGCCCTAGACCTCGCCATAGGCCGTTGCCTAGCAGTAACCCTAACCCTAACCCTAACCCAAACCGTAACCCTAATCCTTTCCCTATCCCTAACCGTAACCGTAACCGTAACCGTAACCCTAACCGTAACCCTAACCCTAACCCTAACCCTAAACCTAACCCTAACCCTAATCCTAACCATCACAGTCACCGTCACCGTCACCGTCACCGTAACCCTAACCCTAACCCTAACCCTAACCCTAACCCTAACCCTAACCCTATCCCTATCCCTATCCGTATCCCTATCCCTATCCCTAACCCCAACCCTAACCCTAAACCTAACCCTAACCCTAACACTAACTCTAACCCTAACCCTAGAACTAGATCTCGTCATAGGCCTTGGCCTAGCAGGAGCCATAACCCAAACCCTAAGCCTAACCCTAACCCTAATCCTAACCCTAACCCTAAACCTAACCCTAACCCTAACCCTAACCCTGAACCTAAACCTAACCCTAAACCTAACCGTAACTCTAACCCTAACCCTAACCCTAAACCTAACCCTAACCCTAACCCTAACCGTAACCCTAACCCTAACCCTAACCCTAACCCTAACCCTAACCCTAACCCTAAGGCTAAGCCTAAAACTAAGACTAACCCTAACCCTAACCCTAACCCTAACCCTAACCCTAACCCTAATCCTAACCCTAACCCTAACCCTATCCCTATCCCTATCCCTAACCTTAGCCCTAGCCCTTGCCCTACACCTCGCCTTGGTCTAGCAGTAGCCATAACCCTAACCGTAACCCTAACTCTAACCGTAACCCTAACCCTAACCCTAACCCAAATCCTAATCCTAATCCTAACCCTAACCCTAACCCTAACCCTAACCCTAACCCTAATCCTAACCCTAACCCTAACCCTACCCCTAACCCTACCCCTACCCCTACACCTAACCCTAACCCTAACCCTAATCCTAACCCTATCATTAAACCTAACCCTAACCCTCACCCTAACCCGAACTCGAACCCGAACCCTAAGACTAACCCTAACCCTAACCCTAACCCTAAACCTAACCATAACCCTAATGCTAACCCTAACCCTAACCCAAACACTAACCCTAACCCTAACCCTAACCCTAACCCTATCCTTAACCCTATCCCTTCACTTACCATAACCGTAACAGTAACCGTAACCCTAACCGTAACCCTAACCCTAACCCTAACCCTAACCCTAACCCTAACCCTAACCCTAACCCTAACCCTAACCCTAACCCTAACCCTAACCCTAACCCTAACCCTAACCCTAACCCTAACCCTAACCCTAACCCTAACCCTAACCCTAACCCTAACCCTAACCCTAACCCTAACCCTAACCCTAACCCTAACCTTAACCCTAACCCTAACCCTAACCCTAACCCTAACCCTAACCCTAAACCTAACCCTAACCCTAACCCAAATCCTAACCCTAACCCTAACCCTAACCCTAACCCTATCCCTAACCCTAACCCTACCCCTACCCCTAGATCTCGCCATAGGCCTTGGCCTAAAAGAAGCCATAACCCTAACCCTAACCCTAACCCTAACCCTAACCCTAACCCTAACCCTAACCCTAAACTTAACCCTAACGCTAACCCTAACGCTAACCCTAACGCTAACCCTAACCCTAACCCTAACCCTAACCCTAACCCTAACCCTAACCCTAACCCTAACCTTAACCCAAACACTAACCCTAACCCTAACCCTAAGCATAAGCCTAACCGTAAGCCTAAACCTAACCCTAACCCTAACCCTAACCATAACACTAACACTAAGGCTAACACTAAGGCTAACGCTAACCCTAACCCTAACCATAACCCTATCCTTAACGCTTTCCCTTACACTAACCATAACTATAACCATAGGCCTTGGCCTAAAAGAAGCCATAACCCTAATCCTAACCCTAACCCTAACCATAACCATAACCCTAAACTTAACCCTAACCCTAACCCTAACTCTAACTCTAACCCTAACCCTAACCCTAACCCTAACCCTAACCCAAATCCTAACCCTAAACCTAACCCTAACCGTAACCGTAACCGTAACCATAACCGTAACCCTAACTCTAACCCTACCCCTACCCCTAGATCTCGCCATATGCCTTGGCCTAGCAGTAGTGATAACCCTAACCCTAACCCTAACCGTAAACCGAAACATAACCCTAACCCTAACCCTAACCCTAACCCTATCCCTAACACTAACCATAACCCTAAACCTAACCCGAACACTAACCCTAACCCTAACCCTAAGCATAAGCCTAACCGTAACCCTAACCCTAACCCTAACCCTAACCCTAACACTGACACCAGCACTAACCATAGTCCCAACCCTAACTCCAGCCCTAACCCTAACCCTAACCCTAACCCTAACACTGACACCAGCACTAACCATAGTCCCAACCCTAACTCCAGCCCTAACCCTAACCCTAACCCTAACCCTAACCCTAACCCTAACCCCCCCTGACCCTAACGCCAACCCTAACCCTAACCCTAACCCTAACCCGAACCCTTACCCAAAACCTAAACCTAACCGTAACCCTAACCCTCACCCTAAACCTAACCCTAATCCCATCCCTAAACCTTAGCCTCTCCTTAACCCTTACCCTAACCCAAACCCTAACCCTCACCATAAACCTAACGCTAGCCCTAACCCTAACCCTAACTCTTACCCAAACCATAACCGTAACCGTAACCGTAACCGTAACCGTAACCGTAACCGTAACCCTAACCCTAACCCAACCTTAACTCTAATCCTAACCCTAACCCTAACCCTAACCCTAACCCTAACCCTAACCCTATCCCTAACCGTAGTCCCATCCCTAACTCCAGCCCTAACCCTAACCCTAACCCTAACCCTAAACCTAACCCTCCCCTGACCCTAACCCTAAACCTAACACTAACCCTAACCCTAACCTTAACCCTATCCCTAACCCTACCCCTACCCCTACCCCTAGATCTCGCCATATGCCTTGACCTAGCAGTAGCGATAACTCTAACCCTAACCCTAACCCTCACCGTAAACCGAAACATGACCCTAACCCTAACCCTAACCCTCACCATAAACCTAACCCTAGCCCTAACCCTAGCCCTAACCCTAACCCTAACCCTAACCCTAACCCTAACCCTAACCCTAACCCTAACCCTAACCCTAACCCTAACCCTAACCGAAGTCCCATCCCTAACTCCAGCCCTAACCCTAACCCTAACCCTAACCCTAACCCTAACCCTAACCCTAACACTAACCCTAACACTAACACTAACACTAAGGCTAACACTAAGGCTAACGCTAACCCTAACCCTAACCATAACCCTATCCTTAACGCTTTCCCTTACACTAACCATAACTATAACCGTAAGAGTAAACGTAACACTAACCGTAAACCGAACCCTACCCCTTTCCCTACCCCTACCCCTCCCCCTACCCCTACCCCTACCCCTACCCCTACCCCTACCCCTACCCCTAACCCTAACCCTAACCCTAACCCTAACCCTAACCCTAACCCTAACCCTAACCCTAACCCTAACCCTAACCCTAACCCTAACCCTAACCCTAACCCTAACCCTAACCCTAACCCTAACCCTAACCCTAACCCTAACCCTAACTCCAGCCCTAACCCTAACCCTAACCCAAACCCTAACCCTAACCCTAACCCAAACCCAATCCGAATCCTATCCCTAACCCTAACCCAACCCTAACCTACCCTAACCTAAGGCCTGCCTACATACCCTAACCCTAACATAACCCTAACCCTAACCCTAATCCTAAACCTATCATAAACCTAACCCTAACCC